>JACXIL010000280.1:1129574-1432246 GCA_014737365.1 Bombus soroeensis | reverse complement strand
AAGGTACTAGGTATTATGACAATATCTAATATAAATTTTTCATAATTACCTCATTTTTTGTAGAAGGCATGATATTCATTTTTATTTACTGCATATCAATCATTATTAGTAGAAAAAATTAATTTCTCCATATGTTCCACTAATGAGTAACAGAATTCAGGTTCACACAATCAAATACACTTATGCACTATTATCACAATTTTCACTGTTTTCACAACTGTTCTAGGGTTACATTATTAATCATTGATTTGTATGTTCGTTTATATGTTTAAAATAATAAATACAACCTTAAAAATTAAATAAATTAGTATAATATCAACATAAAATTATATTACTTTGAACCACGCTTAAACTCAGAATGTTATTACTTTATATATTATTATTGGTTCCATGTTAGTGAATATCACTATGGATACCCTATGTAATTAGAATTGAAATAACTGTTTAAAATTAGATAATATTACACGAATCAAAAACATATAATGTATCATCTTTAAAAATACTCTATATCATATTGCAATATTGATAGAATTGTGACCAAATTGCTTATAAATAATAAGATGCATATAAACTATATTGCTTAAACTCTATGCGAAGATTCAATGGTATAACAGATACAATTATTTCAAATTTATTTACAAAATTATCTATGACTTGTATGCAATGAATAGTATAACATCACAGATTAAATCATTTAATCATGTCAATAAAAGATTAAATCATTAGCTATGATTTAATATCTTTAATTTACTCTAATTTGCATGACGTTAATAAAATAATCTTATATGAAAACTAAAGATAAAGACATAAGACTTCATAAAATCTTAAATAGGAACTGCAAATAAAAGTGAAAGTTTATGTTTTGAATATATTTTTAAATGAAATATTTAATAATTATATTGTATACAAATATATATAAAATAAAAAATATATAAAATGTATATAAAATAAGACTGTAAAACGAAAGTTAAAGCTTTAGATATAATAGTATGTGTGTATATCTCGTATAACTCATCATACTACTTTTAGGTTAGAAAGGAATGAAAGATAATACAGAATAAACTAACCTACAATCATATACTAACCCACTATAATCACCCTATCACCAACAATCACCACAGATGAATAATTCTATACGTTACTATTAGATGACAACACAAACGATTTTAAAGCATACAGATATGTAATTGTAAACAATCTGGCATGGTTATATTAAATTAAAAAGTATGAACTTCAACTTAGTGGACGCAATCCGCGTGGTGGCCAAAGAGTAAAGTATAACAATAACCGAAATCTAACCCAATACTCACGATTCAAAATCCCGCTACAAAATGGCCACCACCCACGTGCTTCTGTCCATAGTCAAAGTAACCTGTCAAATACGCTAAACATGCTCGACTTTATGTACGCATAACTTTGGAACCAGTGGATTCAGTATCTTAAAAGTTGCATTTTCGAATTCTACAAGACTATGTCTTGATGTCTGAATGACTACAAGACTAAATAAAAAAGTTAACAATATTACGTTCCTAAAACGAAATTCAGTCCTAAAAGAAATTTTAAAGTAGTTTTATACTATAGAAATTTATATACAAATAATTGTAATTGAATTAATACCAATTATATGACTGAAACATTAACATTATAATACATAAATTAAAACATTTACATTCCTTTATAATTAATATTGTAAAAGAATTATAGTATTACAAAGAATCTAAAAAATATTTTAATAAATTGCTATATTGTATAAATTGCAATATAATTGCTATATAAGTAAAAATATGAGCACACAAAGAGGAAATGCTAACCGATCAAGACCACAAAAGTATCAGAATCAAACTGTTTTCAAAAACGATTTACATGACAAATCAAATAAAACAAAATATATTAATAGCATTCAAGTTGTACATGTATGTGAAAGATGTAAACAAATAATTGAATGGAAAATTAAATACAAAAAATATAAACCATTAAAAGCAGCTACAAAATGTATCAAATGCGAACAGAAAACAATAAAACATGCTTACCACCACATCTGTATACCTTGTGCTATACAATATAAAGTTTGTCCGAAATGTGGCAATAAAAGTAACATTGTTAAAGAAGAACCTGGTATAGAAGAAACTAATAAATTAGATATAGAATTACAGAATCTGCTTAAAGGATTATCTGAAAGAAAACGTAGAACATTCATACGTTACATGAATAAAAATGGTATTTTAATTAATATTATTATATATATAATTACATAAAAAATTAATTTTATATAATATTGCATACCTGTATAAAATTAAATTTCAAACCATATACTATGTTTTAGCTACAAGTAACAAGAATAAATGTATCAAGGAAAACAAGGAAGAAGCTACAAATGAAGAAAAGGAACCAAAAGATAATTGTATCAAAAAAGAAATATTACCCAAAGAAAATTTGTTATTAAAATTAAAATCCTTAATGATTAAAGATGATAATGACTTGGATATTGATAATGATACTGATTCAGATTCGTCTATATAGAAAAGTAAAATGTAGTTTTTAGTATATCAAAAAAGAGGCAGTGATGAATTCAATAATAATTATTATAAAAATGTGCTATATATTTGCAACCGATATTAAATTTTGACATTTTAAACAATTTGACGGTATGATTACTATTATTATTGTTGTTATTTCCTTGCAACATTCTGTATGACTGTTTTTTCCTTTTGCTTCCTTTAGTTATGCATAATCCACAGAATGGAGATAAGATATTTTTTAATTACTTTATATATTTCTTATTCTGTAGCTGGAAATAAATTTACCATAATGATTTTGAATGCAGCTCCTTTCACGACTGGTTTTTGAAACATATACTTTCTTAATCCTCTTCTCGAATATTACATTAAATATGTGTACATGTGACCTTAAATGGTGATTGCATACAAGTTAAAGAAATGAAAAGATAACCTAACCGTGTCTATGGAAATGAATAGTCTAGTGTTAGATGTCTAGTAAACAGAGTTGATTGATTAGATCAAGTAATTCTAAAAAACCAATATTTTTTTCCATGTATGCATAACAAACAATTTCAAATTTCGCATATCGATATCGCGTATACGATATCGATTCGCATATACATATGAAACCAATTTCACAGGATAGCGTAACAGCAACGTGACACGATAGCGTAAACGGTAGTTGGAACATTTGTGTACATACGTCAAGAAAGGATAATGTGATATTGAATTTTGGTCTATTGTTTCTTCACGATAATATAAATATAATTATTATTAATCGTACTTCAATTCTTAAATTTTTATAATAATTACAAATATGACCTCAGCAATAGAGTCCATGGTAGTAGATGAAAAACAATTACCAGAGAAACCCATAGACAGAGAAAAAGTACGTAACATCAAAAACTTTTAAGAAATATCGATTGAAAATTAACTCTTCTAAATTTAGAAAGAATTACTCATATATTTAATATTTTTTGGAACAAATACTTTTTTACCTAACCTATAAATTTATTATACCTAATAAATTTTTATAATATTTAACTTTCAGACATGTCCACTTTTACTCCGGGTATTTTGTAATACAGGAAGACATCACAATATAATGGAATATAGTAGGGGAAATGTCCCCTCAAATGAATTACAAATATATACATGGTAAAATATTTTTATTACAAATATTTAAAATTACACATACATTCATATATTATAACTTGAAAAAAAGGTTAAAGACATTTAGAAGTATCAAATCTAATCTTTTTAAACTAATTCAATGTAACCAGGATGGATGCAACCTTACGAGAGATTACAGGTTTAGTTAAAGAAGTAAATCCAGATGCTAGAAGTAAAGGAACATACTTTGATTTTTCACTAGTAACACCAGAATTACGAAATTCTGGATATCGCATGAGAGAAATTGGTGTTACTTGTTCAGGACAAAAGGGTGCAGATGATAATAAAACACTTGCTCAAGCACGGTATGCTTTTTTATAATTAAAGTAAATTTTAAAATAAACAGGATAATTTTAATTATTTTTATAATTGCAGATTTACAATTGGTGATTATTTAGATATATCAATAACACCACCAAATCGACAACCAGCAATTAGACGTGGTGCACTACGTCAATACTAATCTAAGTAACAAAGATTTTATTTTCTGAAACTTATGTTAACAATTTATTAATTTTCTATTAATAAACAATATATAATATTGAAACTATAATATCATTATATAAATATATCATTTACCTTTCCCATTTCATAAAAGTCATGATCTGGTGATTGATTATTTCACATCAAATATTCAGACTACATTGGCGCTGGTGTGCAAATTTATGAAGCCAATGAGGATTCTTTACTGTCCAATGATGTAATTTCTTTAAATTATTAATTTGAGACTATCTCAATAACTATTGATTTTGGACCTTATTTCGTATAATACATTTTATGCAAAATTTGATGTTTTATCCAAATTCGACGGAAATGTTAAACATTCTTCTTAAAACACTGAAGATGACCAACATATCTTGATAAAAAAAACAAGTAATTTATAAGTTATTTGAAGTCACGTTATGGGATTCATCATTGCAGAAGTAAATAAAAAATATAGAATGTTTATTAATATGCATTTACTTTATTATTTAGTTTTTATAAAGTTTAGTATTTATATGCAAGAAATTCCTTTACTACAATTCATAATAATAATGTTTAATTGAATAGTATAAATGCTCTGAATGTGGTTCTTATGTCAATTTTATTCAAATTTCAGATTATTAATAGTTTTTATTTTTGTATTGTATTATGTTGTAATTTTTTTATTATTTTTTTTGTACGTTCTTTATTATAAAAGATGGAGGATAAGGAAAATAAACCAAAGTTGTTGAGTTGTATGATAAAAGGTAAGATTTTACAGAATTTTGATATAAAGATATAGTATTTCATTAATATTTATGTCAATAGAATAAAATTTTAATTCTCATATTTTTTGAAACAGATATTTATTTATAACTGTGGCGTATGTTAATGATTTTAACACATTTTACTTTGTTTATTAATGTATGTTATTATGTTATATTGACAAACAAAATTTATTTCTTATTAATGAAATTAATGTTATAATGATAATTATTACAGTCATTATTTTATTTACCAAATAATTCATACTATCAAAAAATTATAACAGATATTTGAAATATTCTTTATTAATTTTCAAAAATTTACTCATTGCCAATTTTATACATAATAAAAATACATATATATGTGTGTTTGTGTGTGTGTAGGTCCTGCTCCTATATATAAACTGCAAACCTTAGTTGGATATGAAGGTCACTGTCTATCTCGGCCAAGAGGTCCAGCATATACTATAAGACCTCGAACGAAACTTCATGTACCAAGTATTGGACCTGGACCACAATATAATGTTTCAAAATTAACAATTTATGGAGTAGATAATCCTCCTGCATATACAATAGTTGGTCGAGAACCATTTAAAGGTAACTATATTTATATCATCACATTTAATAAGTAATTGATAATATACTTCATTAAATAATAAAAAGTTACATTCATGAAATTTTAAGTAAAAATGATTCAAGAATCATAATAGTTCATGAATTAAAGAGAAAACCAATTCATTTAGCTTATTATATAGTAGTTCAAGCTAGACAGACATTTTTACATTTCACATCCACACATTTTCTACACAGTAATTTTTAGTTACTTTTTATTTAATTTTTCTTTGAAGTTCCAATCTTATTTTAAGTTTGGTACAATGAATGATTGTTTAAAAAAATAATTTGATATATTTTAAGTAAATATATATTATAAAAAGCCATTTTTTTTATGTAGTGAATGATTTTGGACCAGGACCAGGAGCACATTATCCAGAGTTATGTCCCCCAATGAATCACAATATTAGAGCCCCTGCTTATACTATTAAATCTAGGAGTAGAGCAAAACTAGATGACAGTGGACCTGGTCCAAGTGCATATATTTTACCAACTACTATAGGACCAAAAATTCCTGACAAAGCAGCTCAAGGTGCTTTTTCTATGTACGTAAGTAAATTTGAAGTTGAGATTAAATAATTTTGTTTAGATTTATAAAGTTGGTGAAGTAAATTTACATCTTGATAATTTAATAATTTATTTATTTCACGACTGGGGTAACTTCATATGCACATATACATAAAGTTATATAATTTCTGCTACTTTAATTTCAGAGATATAAGTGAAAGTACTTTTAATGCTTTGATATTTATGATATGTGAATGTTTTGAGACTTTGAGTGAACAAAAGAACAATAACAACTGTAAATAAGATATTGTTATTTAACATGTAAATACTCTTACGAATCCTCGTGTGTATCTCATTGCTCCAATTTTTGAAAAAAATAGTATTAATGCTGCATGAGGTACACGCAAGAAAATACACATTCAATTAATTCCTTATATATGAAATTATACTCAGAAATTATGAAAATATTTTGGGCATTGATCTCAACAACATATTTTGAAACCATTGAAGTCTATAAGGTGTGCTCTATTGCCTGTAGGTACAAAAAATAATTATAATAAAATATGTCTTAATATATTTTACTATTACAGTGCTGGGATTCACAAACTTAGAGAAGAAGATATTGGTCCTGGTCCAGCAGCTTACAGCAATATAGATGCCAATCTTACAAAACGTAGTTCTCCAGCATACAGTTTAAAATGGAGAACTGGATTACCAGATATAGATAAAAGTCCAGGACCACAATATTATCCTCAATATGATACTGGAAGACGTCCTCCTATGTATTCTTTTGGTATAAGACATAGTGAATGTGCTGGTTTACCTATCACAGGCTTGGATGAAGATTGATATGTTAATTTTGTAAATTAACATAATTTTGTATACAGTACTTTGCATGCTTGTGATGTCAAGTTAATGTAACTTGTTATATATATTTATATATATATTTAAAATAAATGTTTATATTGTGCTAATTCAAATTGTTTTGTTGAGTTATATAGAAAGGCTTCCAACTTATTAAAAATCATATCTTACATTATTAAAATAAGGATATTCTAAATTTGGATTATAAGCACTACACTACATTAACAAAATATCTATTTTTCCTTATAATCATTTAATTTTTGTAAAAATGAGTAATGGTAGGAATTAATAGATATAACTTTGCAGTCTTTATACAATATGATAGCAGCTTTGTCAGATTTGGTTAAGATCATCCAGTTTTTAATCGTATTTTCAAGTAAAAAAAATATTTTATATGTACAAATGTATATTTACAAATTTGTTATAACAAATATTTTTGAAGAGTGTTGAAATTTTGATGAAAATAGATAGAATTAATAACTTTTTTTTCGAAACTATTATTCTAAACTTTAGTTCAGGTTTATATTTATCAAGTGCAATTCTATTTGAATTCTATGAAATCATTGATGCTTGCTTCTGTTTGCACCTAACGTGGCGATTCTGAATGATTTCAAAAGTTTTAATCTCCTATAGCTCTCTCATTTCGCGCCTGGTTCGTTGTACGTAAGTATACATACATGCCACAGTCGCACAACCGTGGTACACATACTACTTTATATATTTTACATATTTTTACATTATGTGTACTCTGTGCATTTTTGCGCCTTGAAATTTCTCATAAAAGCATAAAAATTTGCAATCTAATCATAACACACATACACAACTCTTAAGTAACTGTTTATATTTAAAATGAATAGACCGAAATAATACCACCCAAAATTTTTATCTAATTTAAATTTTTGTGGAAATGTAAATTATCAAGTATAAAAATGCCACCAAAACCAGGCACACAACCAGATGCACAAACACAAACCAAACCACATAAAAAAATAGGGAGTCTTATATGCGGTTTTAGAAGTAAATAATTAAATGTCATTACATTATACTTCGCAGATGAACAAACAATTCTCGAATATTAAATATAAATTGTTTATATGTATACATATGCAATATTGTATATTAAATTTAATCTTACATAAAGTTAGTTTTAAAAATGTTATATTTCAGGTCCGGGTCCAAAATATCCACTAAAAACTCTCGTGGGTTATCAAGAGCATTGCATTTCGAGGTACCGAAATCCAGCATATACATTTGGCGACAAATATCCTAGTTTACGAATATGTGAAGGACCAGGACCGAAATATTTATTGGACAAGCCCATACGCGGTGGTTTTTCATTTGGATTAGTTGGAAAGGCTTTCGGTATTCTACTTATTCATATATTCTTTGAATTACGCACGAATCATTTCGTGAATTACACATTCATTATACATATATGTATTTAATTCCAGTCAGTATCTTATATCTAATGAATTGATTATAACATTTCTATTATAAAAACAACCTCAATATCTTAAAAATGTTATACTATTTTATTACTTCCGTTATCTTTTTAACTACGTAATTACATTACATTATATATTCGCAATAATAATTTTTAATAAAAATTTGATGTAATTTGTATAACGTATTTTGTACAAGATCATTAACATTTGTCTCGAATACAAAATATCAAATCAATTGATTATATAATGTTCTTATTTTCTCTTTTTCGCAGATACTTCTTGTACGCCTGGCCCAAAATATCTATTGCCATCTCCAAAAGGTCCATCTTTTACACTAAAATCCAGAACTAAACAGAGAAAATGTTCCTTTTCGCCAGGTCCTTATAATGTAAAATTTCCTATACCAGGTCCAGCTTTTTTTATGTAAGTAATATAATAGCTCAAATATAATACAGACACAATATCGCTAAAATATATAAGGATCCGAATGTGACGGGAATGAAAATAAGCATAGCAATGTATTATCTTTTTTCACTATAATTTTTACAGTGTTTCGATTTATCTTACGAATCGTTGATCCGTTTGGGGTCGATACTTGAAAGGAAGAGGGCCCGATTTATGGTATGTTCATCTGTTTGCGTTTTCTCTTCCAACAGCTGAGGATGATGAAAGCTAGGCAACCATTTCAGGCATTCGAACTTCACGTTTTCTTATACACATCAGAAGGGAGTTTTGCTTTTCCCATTCGGTGGCCAGATCTATTAATAACAATGATCTAAACTTGAATTGAATTTAAATTTGATCTAAACTGAATGATACTCGATATTTTCATGACTTCGAGTCATCAGCCATCGAGTAAATTATCTATTCTCGTAAACATTTTCTTCGGCTACACGTGGCGTAGTCCAATCATAAATTGTACGAAAGCAAAATATGTACAATCTATCTAATATATATTCGCTTACTTTTTAAAATGCACTATGTTTATACATTATAATACAAAGAGAAATTATTATTTATTAAGTAAACAAATATATTCCAAATTATATCGTGTTTGAAGTCATTCTAAATAGAAAATTGTAATAAGCATATTGATAAAAATTTCATTGATCACAAATCAAAAATAAAAAATTTTGATTTTTGAGTTAGAGATCTCAGATTATCGCAAGCCTTCAATATTTTCTGAACGCTTCTACTCTCGGCCCCTCTTTTCCTTTCAGCCGTGTTGTCCTTTTTTACGTTCAGTACATCTAACACCTCAGTTTTGAAAAATAGAATCGTTTTTATCTCTCTATAATTGCAATACTTGGGTCCCAAATTTCTGACAATTAGCGGAGGTTTCCGTATTAAAAAAAAAGTTCTAATTAACTTTTATCTTATCAAAATTAAATTGTATTAAATGTTTGTTACATGATTTTTAGAGGAGAACGTTTAGCTGCTTTAAGATGTGATCCTACACCAGGTCCTAAACTTTACAATGATGCATTGGTTGCCCAAAGAGCTCCAATGTATAGCATAACTTCCAGAAGAGACGAAAAAATAATTTGCCGTTCTCCGGGTCCGAAATACAATCCGAAACCTCCTAAACCACAGCCCATGTTTTCCTTTGGAATCAAACACAGCGAGTGTTCTCCTCCTTATATCGTTGAATGCGATGATCAATGTTAAAATTTTGGCAACTGTAAATAAAAAGTGTAAACATTTACGTATAAAATATAAAAACAGAATCTATGAATTTCTTATTTCAAATCGGCTCTAAAAAGCAATAATAAAATATGCATAACATAACGTATATTTCATACATATTGAATTCAAATGTGTAGAGATAAGACGTTAATTAGCGAACGACACAGACGCCATGTATTGCTTGATCGAGCAAAAGTAGACTCTGGAAGAAGTTAGCATAAAAAGAATGTGGGAGATTGAGAGATTTAGAAGATATTTTTAACTATAGATCAATTGAAAGGTAAGATTTTCTATGGTCTCAGTCAGTCAGGTTATGAGAAAAAGCAACGAAAAACAACATAGCCAAAAATTTCACTATGTAGAATCATATGTAGAAAGATTAGAGCATCGGAGTACTCCTTTATTATAGTTATATAATAGTACTACCTATTTAAGTACTTGATCATTCATTTTTACTCAGCCAAACATTAGGTTCTTGAATCAGTTGATGAATCTTTCTTTCTGTTATATTCATTATAAAGTAAAAAATTATACAATTAGAGGTCCACAAATGAAAAAGATTAGTAGTTGGGATTCAATACTTACACTTTGAGGATAGTGAATGTTAATGGATAAAAGCAACATCTAAGAAAATCAGATATTAAACTCACGTAATTTTCAAATAAATACATTTTTATTAACATTTTCTATTTTACATTCAAATAATGGATACCATGAATTAACACGAATTATCCAATAAGAAGGAACTCGAAAAAATGACATTTCTGTTCTCTTCTATCAACGTTATGTACTACTAAAATTCAGAAGCTTAATGCTATAAATTTCTTTGTTGTTTATTCTCTGTGCGCTTGTTTCATCAACTCCTTCGACAAATTAAATTTATCGTTAAAATTAACAAACAGGATGGACAAATGTAGGATGTGATAGCTGCGAATGGGTTTTGATATGACCTGTGGATGTAGAGTGAATGATGAATGATTGTGGACAGCATGGAAGACGTCGAATATTCAATTTAGAATATCGATTGCGAGTGAAGATTCCTAGAATGCACGTGACCACGTAAATAGAGATTTGTTTGACATGGTAAGAATGTGTAATGTCTTCAAAAATTGTGAATTGGGAAGTGAGAGAAGCATTCTGTTACTGTGTTATATTGAAGTCGTTGCGTTATGTTAAGCTGCGCTTTGATTATAAAGAGTATTAAAGATATTCATTTTACTTATTGAAGACTTCACACGTTCCAATTCATTGATTTAAAAAAATTAAGGACTCATTAGGGATTAATTAGTTAGCTCCATTGAAGATGCAGTAATATACGTCGAAAAATAGACTCTGTGAAAAGAAACAATATTAGATATTGTAGCTTGATCTAGTAATTAATTGACCCAAAGATATTGTTTCTTACTGAAACGTATGAAGTTTTTAAATATAGACGAGGGTGGTTTGCCTTCGACAAAGAGGAAATACCGATATTTTTTGTTCGCGATTGAGACGTTCATTTTTGTCTGGTTCTAACTCAATCAACTAATTCGGTTATAATTTATTTAAAGCGCGCGAATTAAACCCGATAGGATTGCTGCTTTCATCTCCGATGCTTTTTGATAAATTCTTTAACAATAGCTACGGGAGTGCTTCAAAGTAACGGCCGCATAAGTACACAAAATGGTAATACTCTTACTTGTTACATTAATAATCCTGAACAGTGGTATAAATATCTAAGTTTGGTACAAAGATTCAATTTTACGCCAAGTAGATATACCAGAAGTTACACTATTCGCAAAATGTTCGATGTAAGATACATATTGTTACAAGATCTGACTGTAGAAGATTAAAATAAAATATATTAAGAAAGTCGTGATGAATTGGAAACACCCGAGGAGGAAATAATTCTAGGGATATACGAATAAAATAAGAAAATTTACAATATAAAGGGGAAAAAACATAAGCCATATAAATTCGATGTCTTAGGTGCAACATAAAGAACTCAATTGGCATTGGGACAAAAATCTGGTCCGAAATTTTTAGATACGTATGTACTAACCAACGAATTACGAAACAATAAACTTATTATACGTAAGATAGGAAATCAAGTTCTCAACGTTTTGACGATAGAGGATCATACGAAACCATACATTAAGTATGAGAATCATAATACAAGTAAAAATGTTTAACCTAAGGGTAGGGCAGAATGGTTAAATATAGGGTATGACATATATAGGTGGGATTCGATAGTATCTGAAAATGGAGTGGATGATGGGTGATTGAGGGCCAAGTGAAAGATATTGAATGAAGATACTGCATTAGACCAGAGTGTCGATTGCAAGTAAAGAGTAATTCCTAAAATGTACACGAGACATGTATGGGATCACGTAGAGGCTATACGTGATGAAAATGTGTGTTGTATGTATGATGTCACTATGAATGTGGTCTGATTACAAAAATTCGTGTCGTCACTGTGTTGTATTAAAGTCTTTGCGTTGTGTTAAGCGTCGTGATTGTAGAGAAATGTTAAGTAGATCCATTTTATTTAATAAAGACTTCACACGTTCATTCGCCCGATCCACTGATCCTACACAAATAAATATATTTCCATGGTTGTAACCAATATGTGTAACGTCAAAGTGTAATTACACTTTCTCGGCCTGCTCCCACTCCAATCCATTTAACTGAAACAATAATAATTTCTGAATTTAATGTTATTAATAATATTTAATTTTTTGTATTTGTAATACATCTAAGTTCAAGACTTTGCATTTTTAACTAAATATGAAAGGGATTAAAAACAAAAAATATTTTTTATATAACAAGAAATTTTCATTATTCAAGTCAAAATTGGATCTTCATTTTATATAACGATACTCAGAAAGCTAATTAGTTTTCAAAATAAATGCGTAGATGGGCATTCGCAATCTAATTATCATATTGAATAGGTAATATAGAACATAGAGTTGAGAAAATTAATATGTTACTAATTTTTTATTGGAAAAGATTATTAATACGCTTTTTAGTTTTAATCGGCGATGGTGTACGCAAAGCCCAAAAAGCTACAAAACTGATCATGAGATTACATAATACTTTCACATATTAAAATATTACCTGGCACGCCAAGATGTTCTTCTATTAATTGTATATATTTTTTTGCATTAGGAGGTAGCTTTTCCAAGGAACGTACACCCTCTGTCTCTGACTCCCAACCATCGAGAGTCTCGTAAATTACTTCTACCTTTGCTAAATCAGAGGTGCTACTTGGAAAATAGTCAATTTCTTTTCCATTTAATCGATAACCTACACCGACTTGAATTTTTGGAAGCGTATCTAAAATGTCTAATTTCGTTAGACATATTGACGTATATCTGCAGAATAAGTATAATTTAAATTATTGATGAAGGTAACAAATTTGAAGGTAAAAAGGTGCATATAATATGCAAAAACATATAAATATCAAAAGTATAGTACTCATTATAATATTTTGTAAATACATAATTCTCTACGTAGATTCCCCTTTATCTAATTACATTCATAAAGATATAAATTTGCTTAAAAGTCCATTTATCAGGCATATTTATTATAAAAGTATTTCTTACCCATTAACCAAGGCGGTGAATTTAAGAAGAGTTAAATCTAGCCAACCACAACGTCTCTTCCTATTTGTCGTAACACCAAATTCGTGTCCTCTTTTTTGTAAAAGCTCGCCTGTAGCATTCAAAAGTTCAGTAGGAAATGGACCATCACCAACTCTTGTGGTATACGCTTTAACAACACCGACAACTTCTCCGATATAAGACGGCGATAATCCAAGACCGGTACAAACACCACCTATACTGCAGTTAGAACTCGTAACATAGGGATATGTACCAAAGTCTATGTCTAACATCGCAGCATTTGCACCTTCTACTAATACTTTTTTTCCTTCGCGTAATGCTTGATGTAAATACTGAACTGTTTCTTTCACTAGTGGTCTTATTCTTTCTGCATAGCTGAAAAATAGAATAAAGGAAATAGAATAAAGGAATTGTTTTTTACTAAGTACACTATTACTTATAAGAATCCGGATATTTTAGTCGATATATAGTACATGATAATACATGAATAGTATTATTTTATTAATATATAATAATTATTCACGATTCAATATTATTTTCAACAAACTCTCCTCATACTTGTTTAGTGCTAGTATTTAAATCATATTCAGATTTAAGTGAAAAATAAATAAAAATACGTACTCTTTATACCGCTGAAGCTCTGCTTTCACGTCGACCTGAAGTGCCGGAAACATTTTTTGATATGAGGTAATCAGCGCATCAAACTTTTGGGAGAATTTGTCGAAGTCGCCGAGAAGATCACCGATTCTAAGTCCATTTCTAGCAGCTTTGCTTGAATACGTTGGACCAATTCCTTTTTTAGTAGTACCCAGGGATTGTGTACCTTTTTCTAATTCTTGGAGGCCATCGACTTGCTGATGAAAATCAAATACTATGTGGGCACGATCAGAGATTATCAATCGCTCCTGCCAATTTTTTAAACCTTTCGCTTCATTGCTTTCTAATTCCTCAAAAAGACCCGGTAGATGTATTACTACTCCGTTTCCTGAAACAAAATTCATGACAGGATAGTATTATAATTATTGTAATACAATATCAGCAGAAATGTGATCACGGTGATCAATTTTCGCTTTTACACTCATATTAGTATTATAAAATCTATAGAAGGCGGGAATGAATCGCATTACACGATTAACTTAAATTATATTACTATTTACACTAATAAATCAATTGCAAATTAGTTTGTGTCGCATAATATAATTTGAAGTACAAGCAGTACATTTTTTATCAGTTTCCTCTTTTTTTCAAGTTTCCAAGGTTATCCTCAATTTTTTTTTAGAAATAAATCTATAACTTTTTTTTTATGCTGGATTCTTAGTGGATATTGAGAAGAGTTGAGGAAATATCATAAAATATATTATGGAGAAGGAATATACATTTATCATAATAAAATTAAGAGCAACTTTTGAAAAAAGAAACAAACTGGTATCTGCAACGGTTTCTTACGTTTCATGTGCTTCACCTAGTATAGTGTAATGAAACCATCGTATCCGTTTCCAAGGTATTTTGCGGATAGTGTAGCGAATACTATTATACAGGGTAAGCCACGAAATTGGAATGGGTTATATTTGGACTTTGGTTAAAGATAGAAAGAGATTAAAAATTTCATATATAAAATTATATCTGAAAATTATATATGAAATTTTTTAAGCTAAAAAACATTGGATTATTATGCCTACCTCAGAGCCCAGATTTAAATCTCATCGAACATTTATGAGACCATCTCTATTAAATATCAGACAACATATGAAATAACAAACTGTTATTTTAAGATGCGTTGTTGCTCATTTGCTTAAATATAGATAACAATATTGTCAACAAACTAATATTAAGTACGATTTGAAAACGTAATTCGAAATTATGGATACCAAACTTCCTTTTGAAAGTATATCTACATCTGTATTTTCCTTATTAAATTGATAGTCAACTTAATTTCCGTAGATGGTGGCGGTTTATTTTTTTCTTTTTTTCTATAAATGTAAAGACATGTTTCAATATATGAACAGTTAAGCTCATCTTAATTAATAGCTTTCTGGGTCTTTTGCTTCGTATGAACAAAATGACTGAAATCATTACCACGTCAATTATGCTAATTTTTCTTTATAACATTTGCGTATATTGCTGAAACACGAATAAATTCATGCACAAGATATCAATGAAAAAATTGTATAGATTCTTTCCAGAATCAAAGCATAGCTTAAAAAAGAGTATTACAGGAGAATACAACTCTAACATTTTCACGTTGGATGACGTAAGGAAATTTACATCAAGACGAAAACTGCTTCTATTATGACGCAACGTTGCGTTAAATTTCTGACTTGAGAACCAAAGATACAGCTTTAGTTGCAATTTATATTGCGATCAGAATAGATAGATTCGTACACAATACATTAAATATGACTAATCTCCACAATATACGATTGTATTATAGTTGTTATTATAATTGTATATATATATATATATATATATATATATATATATATATCTACTTCCATTATAGCTGTCGGTTAAAATTATGTCACAAATAGCTAATGCCAAAGAACTATAAAAAAACTTTCAACGAAGATGTGTCATCGACTAATTTTATAACATATTTTGTAGTCGGTATCTTCATTTTTTAATATTTTACAATTTGTCGTACGTAACATAATATGTGTTATATAAACTAGTTCCACTGTATTTATGTGTTCCTATTTCTCGTATTATGTAGCTAGTAAGTACAGTTTTTAGTGAAATGGCCCCGACACGACCTAAAGATGATAAGTCCTTATTGTCCGTATCGCCAACAGCTTATGTAACGTATATTGTTACATTCCATATCCAAAACAGTTACGTAGATAATTAATCTTTTTCTCTTTTTTTTTATGTTTAGCTAGCGTAACATGAGATCATCGATATTCTATTAAGGACCATCATAATCGAAAAATAATTACCTATAAGCGAAGTGCATCTAGGATTGATTATTCCACTGGGTAGAAGATGGAAGTGGAACTCCGCACCGTCTACTACTACTGTATGCCCGGCATTGCTTCCTCCCTGCAAAATTAAAATTCTCCTTTTGCTCCAATGTAAATATCTTTATCCTTCATTTTTATTTCGTACTTTTTAAACACTTCCAGTGACAGATCAGAACAGATGTTGTTCATCTTACGCAAACATCAAAATTATTATCACTTTCAATGGAACATCTAAATAATAATTACAAAATGAATTTAATTTACATCCTGAAATATTTTTCATACGGTTTACTAATGTTGCTGGCAGTGAATTAATGAAGTATCATTTTGTAGATAACACAATTTGAAGAGTGCAGGGTAGAGTGTTAGGTCACAGTTATTTAATGATTCCTCGAATGAGGAATGATTAACATGTTAAATGGAAAATAGAAAAACTATGGAACATGTGATGTCAATAAGCAATATCTTAATGAGGTACGAAATTAGCATTACTTAATAACATTAACACATTAGACTAGTAACGAGAATTCAAATTTCCAGATTTTAATTTTTTTCCTGGTAATGGAGCTTTTCGTACTCGAATATTATCGATTTTAATTTTAGACTTTGTTATAACGGATGTTTTCAACTTGACGTTAGAGCAAAGGCGTATACAAGAAACATTCAAGCGTACATAGGACCAATTATAATGTTAAAAAATTAATGATCTTTAGTGAAATTATTAGAGGAAAAATATATAACGAACATCAGTTGTGATAGAACAAATTAATTAAAAGATATTACTGTTACTATATAAAATTATGTACTCGTAAAAAGAAGAGATACGTTAAAACTTACAACATATTATATAATACGGATCGAAACTATATATGAAACGAAATTTTCAGATTCTAGATACAAGATGTAAGAAGAATAATTTGAATAGTTTAGGGTAGAGCTTTATATGTTTAGATTAACGATATTATCTGAAAAATTAATGTCACGCTTTCCGTAAACAGTTCATTTTAATTTTCGACACGATGTTTTAATCATTTGCAACAACGTAATAGAGATATTAAAGAAAATTTATTTACATTGAGCGAATAACACATAACGATTACAAATATTTAGAAAATATGTTTTCATAGCAAATTCATGGTCCCCTTTTAAGTTTATTTAAATAAAAATTTTAATTTCACTAGTAAAAAATTGCGGATGTAAACTCTCGAATACTTTTTAGCTATTATCATTTTGTGCACATCAATTACAATTTTGTTGGCGTTGAAATACTATAATAGATCAATTATAACAAAAGTTTAAACAAGTAAATATTATCTCAGAATTTATGAGAAATTGTATTGCTTAAATTCTAATGCAAAGTTGAACGAGATATTAAACCTAACAAATACCACAGTCGTATTCTAAAGTCCTATTCAGATTAATTCAAGCAACTTGAAATTTCGTGATGCCTTTGACTATTACATATATATTTACTAAACTTAAAATATTCTTTCAAACTACCTTCATGCTTACTAATCGAGTCACTTGACTTTAAGCAATTTGAAACACTTGATAGTTTTAAATAAAGCAAAGAAATAAGGATACAAGGAAAAAAGCTACCTTCAGAATGAAAAACAAGTATTATATTTATGAACAACGTGAAACATCAATATCAAATACGATTTATGATAACCTTGTGCAAATTAAGTCATAATTATGGTAGAAAAGTTGATTTTACTACATTTGATATTCATAAGCACCAGCAAGTCACAGATGGCAAACGCTTCCTACTAGGGAAGCATTTATGTAAGAACTAAATGTAACGAAGTTCTGCGTAAATGTGCTAGCCATTAAATCTCGGACAAGCAGCGGTAGAAAATGTACCTAATCGTCTATACAGAGCTGGTTACAACGAAATTTAAACGCTGAACCATATACTAGATACACTAGATACTATATACTAGATATTTACACAAGAGTTGCCAGACACAAAGCTATTGCAATGTTTTCAGTTACCGAAAGGATTCTGAAAACAGAACTTGATGGCGAAACTAAGAAGAACTGCGTTGGTTATAGACGCGAAAATATGTAGCTAGGAATATGAAATAGAAAGCAGTAGCAGAACTAACCGGTATGAAAATAGAAAGAAGGAATTGATTATTCTGTCATCTCCAACCCTAATTGGTGAACTTAATGCATTCTGTATCTTTAACAAATCCATGCTCAAAAGGAGAACGGGTGTAGGTTGAATTGGACCTTGATACTCGATCTAGTTATGTATTACCTGTAAACAGGTATAATGATATGCTTACTAATACATAGTAAGATGGATAAAAAACAAAAAAGAAAAAAAATAGTTAAGCAGTAATGGTCGTGTGTAGTACGTGCTTGTTGAATAAAATTAATACTCGTTAATCAACTTTTATTTACGAAATCCTTCTAGAAGGAACCTACCAAGGATATGAAATAAGAATAATATACCGTTGCAGAAAGATACAAAATTAATTTTATAATACTCTTTATTTTATACCGTTTCTTTTACTTTATGATAATTTTCCCTATTTTCTTATTTTAAGAATATCACTCATTATACTTATGTGGGGTTAGGTATCTCTTTAATGATCGTAATAATAGACGTATATTTGATTTTGTCGCATTCTCTCGTGTTTTAACTCATTATGCAGTAGATGAAGTACAGCGACGTACAGTAATCGGTAAAATATTCGGATAATTATGTTTAAACTATCTATTAGGTGATCCGAGAAGTTCGTACCATGTTACATTTACATATTTCATGAAGTGAACAAAGAACGATAGGATATATAGTGAGCGACAGAAAGTTTGTACACTACCGTTTAGAAGTATATAGAATATTGTAAATGGAGAATGTAGGTAGTTATTTTTCTTGACAGAATGTAATTTAGTTACAATATTATGGATAGAAGGACTCAAGACACTTTTATCTTTTCTTAAAGTTATCATAGGATATTACGACAAAATATTTTATTTTGAAAAGTTAATACGTAACACAAAAATTGGCATTAAACGAAAAATTACTAGCATAGTTAGAAGAGAGAAACAAAGATACAGGCCAGCTCTCTCCGCACCCCCAGCATGGCCTGTACACATGGATATCACGTGCGCTGACCTGACTAATTCGTAAGAAGACGAAAAACGAATGTGGACGAATGTCACGCAGCGCCCTAAGAGGAACCGACCGAGCTCTGCCATGAAAGCTGGTCACAAACCTTCAAATACTTACATCCGCAACCAACGGCGACCTCCTACCAACCCCTAAAAACATCACCAAGCAGCACCTTGCAGGTATCGCCATAAAACCACGGTACCCCGTATAGACAACAGAATCTCAAAAACTGTCCACTCCGGAACAAAACTGTAATTCGGAAAACTCAGCTACCACTAAATCTCCATCAATTATTTTGTGCGAAAATTCGATTAAATCAGTTATTCATCTACTGCCCAAACATCTAAAAGATTTCAACATAAAATGCATCTACATGAACAAACACACAGAATATAATAACGAACAAGTATACTGGAAACATCTTGCAGTAATAATAATAATAGATAATAACACTAGTAATAATATCAGTAATATCTTATCTATAATTATATTTTGTGTTAAGTATCTGCTTATAGTAATAGGAATGTTAGCAAATGTACATACATATTTTTAAAAAATGTTTATTACGTCATATCAATTGGAGTATATTGTATACCGATGAATAATATGTGAAGTATCTAACAACTATTAATGAGCATTGTGCGTGTGAGTGCTTAAAATATTTAATAGTTGTAACAATTCATAGTAGTTTAAATAAAGCTTCATTTTAAGCCAATTTATGTTTATGACGACATTCAGAGTGGATAGAATATTATGTAACAAACTATGAACCTTGTCTCTTGTGTTAATAACCCATGTAACTCACATAAGTGGTTGATATGGCTTTAAACAATAGGAATAAAAAAGAATATGAGGTTTATTAAAAATCATTGTTTTATTTGGTATATATACATTTTAATATTTGTGCAGGTTTGCACCAGATTTTAACTGCAGTATGATTGTTTAAGAATTGTCACATTATGTCATTTATAGAGATATATTAAGGCCATCTCATTAAAAAATATCTTAATAAACCAATGTAAAAAAGAAGCTAATATATAAATTGATTTAATTTATTATTACATATACAGTTATTAATGATAGTCAATTATGTAAAAATTAATAAATAATTTACAAATTTTGTAGAAATTACAAATTAATTAGGGCATCATTAAAATTATAACTTCATGACTACATGATTATTACAAAGAAATATACTTATATATGCGATACTAAAATTTGATCTAATAAAGTAAGGGAATCATTTTAATTAATACATAAACATGTAAATGGACACATGTCAATTATTACATACATACACATTTACGTATCAAACGTAATTAATGCTTCATAAACTAGAATATGTGAAAATGTTGCATCAATTATAAATGACTTAGTACTATTTTACTTCTATAATAATACTGTGACAAGATGGGTTATAAAAACATTTAGATATGATGGATGCTATGTGTAAGTTATTTACATACTTGCGTTTGTCAATGTGAATTTAAGAAGGATAATATCTAAATGTAAGGTATGGAACATAGAATATGAAATACATAAATAAAACAATAATAAGAAAGAAAATTCTGAAATATTTTATATGAAATGGATATCTGAATAAGATAAGTAAATAAGTAAATAAATTTGGAAAAATACTGATGCAGAAGCTTTCGTTTTTTCACTATCATGATAATAAAAAATGCAGTAGGGGATTTTGGTAAATATAGAACTTGTCATAAAAATGAGTACTAAACTATGTGATATTTACTAAATAGGTATTATAATTCCAAAGTTTCATTATCATAAATTATATTTTTTTCAATGCTTAAATTAGCTTACAGAAGTATACAATTTTTATTTACCTCCGTAAGAGGAGGAATATCAATATAGAGAAAGAAACACTAATAATCATGTGACATGTATGAAAACAGTGGAGGGAAAGAGACAGAGGAGGGAAAATTTTCGTCACTGTTTAAAATAAAATGATAAAAGGGGAAACATATAACCTATTGTGTTGATTGTTGTGATTGATATAGTAATCTAGTAATATCTAAATCTTCTAATAGAAAGTACATTTTGGATCAAATTTAAACGTATAGAAGTTTATGCCGGAAAAAAGGCGGACGAGAATGAAAAAATGGCGGACTCACCTGACACCTGCAGACGACGTCAGCATCCATAGCAAGCATATCGACGACCTTGCCTTTACCTTCGTCACCCCATTGTGCTCCAAGAACAACAGTAACTTTGGCTGTGTTAGTATTCGACACACGTTGCTTTTTCCTCGGTGATGCAAGAACACCATCTCCATTTGCTTGTTGAACGGAACGCTGCATTTTCGGGTACTATATTCGTAACTTTCCGAGCAATTGAACAAATTACGCGCGCACGCACACACCTCGAAAACCGTCACGCGACTGCTGAAACATAGACTGGTAGTCTACCAGTGATAGAAGAGTTTGACTGACTTATATTTCAGCGCCGAATGGAACGACATCTAGAGGGAAAAATAAAGATTATAAAAATTAAATAATCTCAAGTAAGATAAAAATTATAGAATAACACAAATATTAATTCTATGAAGATTTTCGTCATTAAAAATATAACTTTACAATCAAATGAATAAACACGTTTAACGATTTATTAATAATTTTGTTATTAATTAAGGTGATTGACATCAGGCGTAACATTATTTTTTATATCAAACACATTTTGATCGGTAAAGTAAAAATATTGGCTAGTCGTAGGTACATATGTAGCAGTTAGTACCGAATAGACTTGATATTTAATGTTTTTTCGTGTTTCAAATTTTGCAACCTTACCATTTTCACATCGCATGCGACTTTATCGATGCCAGTATAATAGAAGGTTCAATAGTTATGTTAGTGAGGGTATTGCATACTAATGCAATTTGTTTCTGTTATATAGTTACAGATAAAGTACGTGTTACTATAATTTTCTGGCCCAAGATATTATTTTATCTCGAACTAAAAATTATTATCTTTCTATTTTCTATCTATTAAGTAATTTTATTTGATCAAATTAAATATAACACGTATATTAAATTTTTAAACGCCAGATATTTACACTACAGATAAATTACATTAGCTCACGCTTACGTATATATTTACTTTGTTTACATAATAGAGTAATGGACATTAAACGGTAAGCGATAAGCGATACGGCTTGCCACGCGAATTTTTTATAGCGAGAGGACGGGGGATCCTCTTGCAAGTCGAGCGTGCACGAATAAGGCCGCGATTATAGAGGAGAGTGATAAGCGGTAACTGATAAGCGGTAGAGCGACAAGAGAAGTGACGGCTGAGCGATAGGAAATAAATCTATAGATTTGATTCATATTATGTCTGTCTAATAATTGAAATAAATCAAACCTATGGATTTATTTTCTGTCGCTCAGCTATCACATGTTTTATTGTTTTTTAAGCCTTAATAATCAGATCTTTATTCATGCACACTCGATTTGCCGAAGGATCCCTCCGCTCTCTCGCTGTCCAAAATCGCGAGTCGAGCTGCGGCGCGGGCTGTTATTCTATGGTCGAAAGTTGAAACGATTAGATGTATCCATGTTACATTGAGACAAGTGTCAATCCTTGTAATACTTCCGTAATTATTCATTCATACGCTACTATTAACCCTATATTAGCATTTAGTTGACGTACATTTTTATTCAATAATATATTACAATCTTATATAATTTATGATATTATCAATATCCCATCCACCTTACCAATTTTGGTGATTTTTGAATATGTTGCCGGGGGTATGCTTCTGAATAACCATTTTCTATACATGTAACCGCTGCTCGACCTTAGTTTCCAAAATATATATATCTTCACAAAAGGCTGTCGGTACTGTTACAGTGAATCCTGTCTATAATTGTGCGCCTGTGACTACTGTGTATGCATCAGTATTGGCTGTCGGTCGCTTCAGGACGTGGCGCAGCTGTCGCATAATGAATTAATTTAAGTTTATATAAGTTTTTAAAATTTAGTGATATTCAAAGAATACTAAATGTTGTTAAAATATAATAATTGTACAAGAATATTATTTTGAAGAAGATAACTATATTATATATGAAAATAAATACTCGTTATTCATACAAATTGTGTAATAGGCTTATTTTTTATTGTATTATTATATATTAATACAAAATTCGCGTCGCTCCCTGGCACGTCGATTTTGAAACCAAATCTTTATCTGAAACAAATCAGCATTATGACCATAATATATGTATAAATGCGTAAATACCTTTTCCGATAAATGTAGATAAAAAATTAAGTTCCAAGTATCGTCGTTCAGAATCAGAAAATTTTAGTTTAGACAAAGAGGAAACAAAAATAAAAGTTTTCAACTTTTTCTTGAACAAAGAATTATAACGTATAGTTTCAATTGTATTAAAACAAGTTAGTGATAAATATATAAAACTTCGAAAGTACCCTGTTAGGAGGAAGATTTAAAACATTTGATATCTCCAATACGTTGTCTTTTGAAAGATAAGCATTGTTCTGAAATTGCTGCTCGAGAAAATCCAGTTGAAAAGTTGAAAATGGTATCCGAGGATGAAGACTGGGCTTTCGTCTATTTTTTCCAATCGCACGTTTTCTAGGAATTTTTGGAGGTTTATACCTTGTACATCGAAGCCATTCTAACTCTGTTACATTTTTCGTTACTTCTACATATTCTGTTTTGTTATTTAAAAGATTAATTAGCTTTTCTTTCATATGATCAAACGATGGAGATTTATTTTCTATCTTTGTCAACTTTTTTGAGAAATTGATTTTTGAATCTTTATTTTTATTTTCTAAAAAGTCATTAGAACTATAATTTATGCATTTAATTAGTTTGTTGCCAAATTTTTTTTCGTGATCTTGTTTCAGTAATTCTTCTTGAAATTTGTTGCGATCACACCTTTGCTTTGAAATAAATTTCAAATTTATTATGTTATTTTGTTGTTCATTTGTATTAACATTACCGTAACGTTCATTTATTTCTTCGTAATACTCATCACCCTTCTTAGGTTTAACGTATTCAGAATTTGTTACATGTCCCTTTTCAGTGTGCGTTATTACTTTTGAGCCGCTTATTTCATTGGAATTAAATTCCTCTTGTTCAAGGGGTTTTGAAAAATGTTGATAGACTGTCATATGTTTTTTTTCATCAGCAATTAAACAGGACCTTCTCATATCAGTGGTACATTTTCCAATTATGTCAAACTTTGAAATTTTATAAAACTGGTTAACGATATTATTTTCTTCAGTATTTAACAAACTTATACCATGTTCCCCATCCTTATATTGTTTGAAATTAATTATTTTGAAATTCACTTCATCGTTTTCTTCTACGTTAACTTCACTTTTTCGTTGAAAATACACACCATAATCTTCCGCTTCACTAAATTCGTTACTTTTAAACACATTATTTATTCGATGCGTATCTCTTGTGCCAATTCCGAAGTTTGTCGGTAAATTCTGCGCAGGATTCGGTGCAGGATTTTCCTTGATGGATGCAAAATTATTTTTTGTTTTAACTGCAGCATCTTCTTCTATATTAATTTCAAAGGCTGTTCCAACACTTTTTTCAAATTTTTCTTTCTGTAAATCAAATTCATGAGTTTTTGTTATATTAAATTGAGACGAGTTTATATATTGGTCATTTCGAAGAAATCTGAATTTATCGGCTAGGATACTCTCGATGCTAAAGTCTTTTGGTTTTCTAACCGATTTCATGTCGAAACTTCAACTGTGGTCGCTTAATAAAATCCTCTTTATATATGGCTCTCCATTACATGCTACTATGGCCACCCCAAATTTTCGTAACTTGCGCCTGCTGAAGCTCGGTTTCGAATTAAACGCATAGTTGAACACACGATGCTATCTTGCTGGACCAATGTTACAGCATTCAGTGACTTTCAACCTTAATTTTCTGTATCTCTTTACAAACAAGGTTCTCGAAATTTTTCATTAAACGACTTTACTTTTAATCTTCACGTCTTCCCCCGCCCCCTCTAGTTTTAGCTTTATTAAACATTCAAATTCGTAAATACAAAAAAATACAGAATGTTCTAGTTTTGACTTTGAATTTCACGTCAATAATTTATATTAAGTCAGATGGCTTGAATCTAAAGTTTATAAACTGAATATTTGACTGGACTTTATGAAAAGAACCAGATTTGGTATTAAAATAACATCCTATCAATCATAGACAAAAGTTTTAATGACGAGTAAAGGAGATAAAAATTAGGAATTAAGAAATTTGGATGACAGACACTGTTCGACTGCTAGTACTCAAAAACATCACATAATCCAGAACATATTATCCATGGGATATTGATCGGTGTTCTACTGTAACAATGTAATTGATACTCTTGTGGGGAGAGAAGAAAAAGACGAGTGAAGCGTAGAGACATCCCTGACACAATGATTTGTATAGGGCAGATGGGATACAATGATGTTCATATAATTAGAAATTATAAAGTATCCAGATTATCCGATAAGTGAAGTGGACTGAAGAGAAAACGTAAATATTTGGACACTTTTAATGCAAAGCAAAAACTTTTGAAGATCAAATATTTGCTTGCTTTCTTGGATAATTACCAGCATCGACTAAGTATAATACATTGATCTTTACAAGTGCAGTAAAAGTTGTGGATGCGAGGTATGGATAAGTGTTCGATAATCGAAATCGATTACTCGTATTTAATCAACGACGAAACACGACTATCTTGCCGTTCGCCGATGATAAAGGGTGGTTTTCTACAACGATCTTCATGCAACTTCCTACAGTAGTTTCCAAGGGGCAAAAATAAATTAACATAGTTCACTTTGAGCCTCATAGATGGTGCTATGAGTATATTAAAACAGAAGACTACAATTGAAGACTACACGGGAAGATACAAGTTCATTCTTTTTGATTTGTGACTTTTATGTCACTTGGCTGAAACGAATTAAATAAAAGTAAATAAAATTTTATAAATTCCAGGATATAGGTAACGATAAGTGACAGTTTGAAAATAAAATCAATAATATTTTGTGAAACACCAATGATATTAGTTTAGCTTTTATGTTAGTTTATTTAATTAATATTAATCTGTATAATTAACATTATTAATATCTTTTCAAGAGGCTAACGAAAATACATATTTAATCGAAAAATCAATTGAAAAAATAGTTTTGATGTGAAATTGATTGATAACATTAAATTTAAAAATTAATCGTTTATGAAAGATATAAAATATAACATTTTATGATTTTCATCTGTAGCCTTATACTTTATTGTCTTATATTTAAACAGGAAAAGAAAGTTTGTGGACCAATGTTGCTTTTTGATCTGAGCTGACAAATTATAAAGTTTTGTTAAAATTAATGGCTAGGACCTAATCAACATTTTGAACTTAAAACAATCTTTTCGTTTTGTGCTTCGTAATATCTAATAGTTGCTTCTTTCGTTATGAATACTTCTAAATGCGTTATACTATACTGAATATTGTTTACAGAAGTATCATTGATTCATCGCTGTTTTGATTACTGTCAAATCTCTCTTTAATTCTTTCAATAATTTTTTCGTTACTGAAATGTTTAACGATCAATTGAAAACAATAGCCTGATTGAGGAATATAGAGAGACAGAGAATACAGCATAGTTAAGTATTTGTATTTAGAATATTTTTGTTCTTTTATTATTCGTCATTATACAGATAATCGAACGTTAGAATAAGAAGTGTTTGGAAAATCCTGGTTTTACTATATTTTCATACTACTGGAAAGAAGACACTCCTTCAATTAAGTAGATCGATCGTCTCTCTTGCTGTGCAGGTTCATGCACATTTATATCTTCCTCGTGATTCTGTCTGCCGAGAGGAGACAATTCTTGTATCCGACGTACATTTCTAATTGCTACATTCTAATATGTGCTACGCACGTCCAATTGCAAGTACTGCACGCCTATATTTTCATGGCATGACGTATCGTGCGAACGAGGCCAAGTATCTATTTCGAGTCGACGCCTGGCAAAATAGCAGCCTGACTAAGGAAACCAAAGAAGAAGATTCTCGCGGCTGGATGGCAAATGGATAGCACGGTCGACTGCAACCGCGTGCATCAATTTCAAATAAGGTCCTTAAAGCTTGATCGAGTTTCTGGAACAGAAGCCTGTTTGCCTGTGTGCGACCTTTCCGTACGGTGTTCCAGTTTTCCATCGAGAGTGGTCGTTAATCCGTTCCCTAAGTCTCCACCTTTTTGAATGTTAATTATTGTTCTCATAGGGATCACGGAACTTCCAGCAGAACGAAAGTTCATTGAACTCGTGTACATCCATTCATGCGGTGGCAACGATATGCGTTGAGAACGGAAGTCAGATGCGTACAGTACTTTGGCAATAATTAATAGTTTAGATATTCAGAGTAAAATGATGTTAGAATTGTCAGAGAATTGACAGATTTCGTATTGGTAGAAATATGTATCGACTAGTTCCTGCTCTTGTTACTTGTACGCTAGGAATTTAGTATTACGTTAAGTAGTAAGGTCTTTGCCGCTTCTTTAGAGAGACTTCGAATGTTGGTAGCTTTATATATACATATATTGACGATTAAATTCTTAAAATGAGGCATTGTAGCATTAAACATTTTAAGAATTTTATATTTTTGAAATTTTAAGAAGTTAAACAAGGACCAAAACCACAACGACATGCTCCCTTAGAACAGTCTGACTCATTTAGAACTTCAAGAGGCGTTACTTTTTTTCTTCTATTCCATTCGACCCTCTAGTCGCTTCAACCCTTCCTGATCGTACAAGGGGTTCCCTTTTGCAGGACGAAGGGCGCATCCGAAAAAATAAAAGAGACTGAATTCATCGTCATGCTCAACCCTTACGCGTGAATACTAAGAGAAAGGGCACGCACTATGCGTGGAGTAAAGTGGACCACATTGTCGGGGGAAATTGCCTTTGCAATCTTCAGGAGGCTACTTCCATTCCGTCGTCACCTACACAAACTTGCGTTTTGTCTGGACGGAAGTTACACGTAGGAAGAAAGAAAACAGCGTTTCGCTTGACTACCCTTAACCTATGACGATACCCTCCGAGGGCAGACTGTTATCTGGGAAGCTTTCTTGTTCACCTGGGATCCAGAACTTTAGAGACGGATGAGACACAATTCCGTCAAAACTGTTTTACCTGAGTAATAGAGCATGCGGCGAGATGGTTGCAATGAACCTACGATTCTACTGATTAATGAAACGAAGGCTGTCTGTGTGGTTTAAACTTTGCGCTTCGGCCTCATATATTTTTTACGTAAATGGTTGTTTTAATAATTTATAAACTTTTTCAGATTCTTCGTTGCACGATGTTGTTTCAAGACGTACGTTACAACTGCTTTTCGACTCATTTGAACATTTCCAAAAAAAGAGAAAGAAATTCTGCATGATTTCATTTTATCTATTAGGAGATAAATCTTTCTTAACGGATAAAACACTATCGAGTGTTTTCTCCGTGTGTCGATGAAACGTACGATAAAACAAAAGATATCCTTAGTTCGAATACTGCATATCGAACATATTTATCGTTCAAATATGTAGTTTATACTTCCGACCGATTAAGAATTGAAATACCACTCTTATTTGGAGCGTTCGAAGAAACGAAGGAAATGGATTTTCTCGTATACGGTGTGTGTTCATGTGCGCGTTTTCCTCACACGAGCGACAAACGACGACCATGCTTGATGACTGCAGAACTTCCTCTGCCGTATCATAAAGGCCCACCCTCTAGAACGCTTTTATTTCCACGGTTTTAGATTACAACACGCAGCAGTACTTTCTTCTTCGCTGCGATCGTTTCTTCCGTGAATACTGAAAATACTTGCTAACGTGCCTGGCGATACGATTTATCAGAACGTTCCGCATTTATCTTCTTTCCTTTTTTCATCACGTATAAGCGCGAACACTTTCTCTATTTTTTACTAATTGCCAAAATATAGGATGAATACAAAAGCATCTTCTAGGATACGTAATACTCAAGCTTAACTCAAATCTAGGATTTTATCCCCGCATGCAAATTCCTTCTAAAGTAGAATGTTTTTGTTTTTATTGATTTTCGAGGAAGAAACAAATTCTCGTGAAACGGGGTTCGCAAACGATCGGGCATTACGAAACGGGAAATAGTAAGCTGAAGGGGGTTTCGAAAGGCGCGGAGTTATGCTCTACTCGACGTTTCACAGTTCGTTGAGTTTTACAATTGGTCAATGGATTTTTATTGTCCAGCTGCTTTTGCGAGGCAGTGCCTTCGGGGAATTTATTAAAACGCATAACTCGTGCATTTCCTATTCTATCGCGGCGAGGGAATAAACTCGATAGTGGCCAGACTGTTCTGTAAAAGCGCGTTGATCTTTTTCCTTGTGTGCTGGGTCAGTTTATGCTCTTTTGCCGCACTGTGTCTTCCCAGAGATGCGATAAGGAGGATTTATAGCTAAAGTAGAATCTCTCCATGATTTTTAGTTTCGTCCGTCCTAGAAACCAGAACCTGTTTTTCGAATTCGATAAATAGGCAGATTTATGAGTTTCGCGGTCCCATTTTGATATGATTTATTTGTTTTTTCGAGAGACGTTTTATTAACATTTGCGAAAAGTATGATTTAGAGATTGCCTATTGACGCTATAACGTAGGTTCAATTCTCAACTATATCGTTGAGTTATTCATGAAACAAATTGCGCAGATATTATCACTAGAGTTCATCAAAACCCGCGTGTTACTATAAGGCAACATGTATTCTTGCTGAAATTAAGTTCAACGCTAATTTAAAAATTTTTCAATTTAGAAATCACTATTATCACACATGAATGAATCCACAGTAATGTTAGCTATAACGTAAAGAAAAAAAATTATGCGTATGTACGTAAAAAGTCATGAGTGATATTGAAAAAATCATCGAAAAATACTTGAGAAAAATTTTTCTTCCGTCTGATTTGTCTCTTGAAATCATTTCAATGACACGACTAACATTTCTGGTATTATTACGGATGGAGATGTCTAGATTTACGTTGACTACCTTGCATGTTACAGTTTTTTATAAATTTCTTTTCTATGGTTATAATTCGCAATAGTTAGTGTTCTGGTATGCATGAATTCTGCGTCTCGCCCACATTACACTTCCATCTCGGATGCTTATCCATCGTCCTGTTTCGTTCCACGTGTCTTTTTGTTACTCTTGATGCTCTTCTCCATATCGAGTTCATTCCTGTTTCTGTTTCCCTCTCCGTCACTCTGGTGACCTATCTTCCAGCCGAGGCCATTCCATTGCGACGGGCTACGTAGTTCTCTAACGCTGTGTCGGCGTGAAATACCCTGTTGCAAAACACCCCGACCTTCCACGCCTTCGAGGTGAGACTAGAGAAGATATACGCCTGGTACACACGTACATATGTAAACTTGTTCTCTTTACTACGCGGTCCGTTCGTGTAAAGACTGTAGGAAATTTTGGTCGGGTCAGGAATAGCGGATAAGTTGCACCATACACTGCCTGAAATAAAAATACTAGTGAGCCCCTTGTATTTTTTTACATTTAAAATTTACAAACTGAGCACCTTTATATTTTGTAATCTGCATAGATTTTTCCTTATAAGCTGTTTGTTTCTTTGCGATACGTGTGATATGAAATGTTAATTAAGTAGTATATAAATGCTATAAATAAATTTGGTAAATAACTTTCGTAGCGACTGCATGTTTCTTTTCCACTGGGCTCCTGAATTATCGTTCCTTGGCTTTCCCTCTGCATGAGACACATTAAACCCCCATTTACCTTTCTAAATTTCGTTTGTTCATTTTGTTCGTTCTGAAATGGAAGTTAAAATAACGTGCAAGAGAAAGTTCGAGATATTTAACGGTAGAATTTTCTTGGTAATTGATTTGTCTATCACGCTCGTCCCTGGAACTCGTTGTTTCGTAGCCAGTAGTAATAGACTCGATGTAATCAGACCGGGTCGTTCGGGTAAGTGGGCAAGGATTAGTTGTCCGGTTAGCAGTAATGGACTTTCCATACTCAGGCGGCGTAGTCAAGGAAATTAACGACCGTTTTCCAGGGAAGGAGACGTTGCAGAAGCCATGGATATTCGGCGATCGTTCACCAACTTCTTCAACCTCGATTATCAATAGTTTCAAACTTTTTGAAAACCTTAATTCTGCGGTTTATATTCGTAGTTCCTTCTTTAAATGTTCTATATTTTATCCCCTAAATTTGAATTTGATGTTTATTGGTTAGTTTCCTGATCATAATGCGATTATTAAGCACTCTCCGTTTTAATGCTTTCTGAACCGCTCATTCCATTAAAAAAAATTGTCTAATTTTGAAAAATAAGTAAGAATATTAATATGCGTTCTTCTTCGTTTGAATTTTATGCCAAGATGTAAGGGGAATGTTAACATTAATTTAATTTAATTTAGTACTCTCATGTTCGCTTTTAATTAAATTTCTCATATTGCCTAAGGAATATGTTGATACTATATATCCTTACGGATATATTGAAGTAGACTTTATTGCGAAGGAAACGCAGGAAACTACAATGTAGGAGAGAGCACTCGTCGTAATCGACTGCGAATGGCTTTATCCATTAAGAACCAATAAACATTTCATATAAGTATTTCAGTTCTTTGAAGCTTTACCAATTTCTAAAATGAGTGAAGCAGGAAACAGCGATGAAAGAAATATGAAGAATATTTATTAACAAAATATTTTTAATCGGAGATATAAATCTTTCTCATATATGTGCATATGTATGTAGGTATTTCATCCTCCGAATACCTATATCATATCTACACAACATTAATCTTTCAGAATATTCTGAATAATACATATCTTATTTGCTGTATCTTAACAATTTCATTTATTAAAAAAATATATCTTTGCCTGTGTTGTAAATACGCAAAATAGTATTTAAAAGAATTCGTATAGATACATGTTAGGCACGTGCTAACGCGTTACCATGCAACCGTTCTAAAATTCCACTCGAAACATAAGATCTATTCAACGAAACAGAATTATGTGATTCACCTTGGAAGAAGACGAAAGAAGATATACATGTCATGTTTGTTCCGATAGCATGGTCAGCCATTCACAAAAACCAAGTGAAATGATTCTCTAAGCTGATCTACATTTCCGGGCCTCCCCCCTTCGAGAGAGAGAATTTCGTATCTCGATTTCGAAGCGTTGCAGGCTGCCATTGCTCGGTACTCGGCACTCGAGAATGCTAAAGATAGATCCTTCAGCCTTCGTTGCTTTTGCGAGCACTATTTTCTTTTCAATCTGGATTTATTCGCAACATTTGTTGCAGTTTTTTGCGAAATTAACTCTTTATTGAAGAACATATCACCGTTGCAGCGATAGGAATCCAATAGCCATAATAAATATACGCGAAACACGAGTTACCATTCTGTAACATTACCAGCGATTGAAACCGCTGTGTGTCTAAAGAAGAAGAGCAATACAAAGAACCATAACATTCATAATTGCAGACATTGCTGTACGATTCTTTTCGATCGCCTCTCGGATGATCATGGAAAAGCCGTTCGAGGGAACGATATTTCAGCGGTATCCAGTAACGTCGGACCATTTGCAGTTTCCGGTGTAAACGTAGCTTCGCGAGTTATTCGACTGGTATGGAGATATCGAGCCGCTGAAAGGGAGATCGAATGTAACTTATAGTCGATGTAACCCGCTTCGCAGATAAGCCTTTGTAACGTTTTAATGCCTACGTCTTGCTCTTTGACGAAGAAGAAACATTATTGGTGACTCTTCTTCGCGACTTCGTAAAGCGAAGACAAAACTATAAACGACGTTGCAAAGGAAAACGCGAAAGGCGAAATATTTCAAACTTAATATTCTGGAAAATAAAACAAGAGGAACTCGGAAAAATATTTATCCCAGGTCGTAACGCATGAAATGGCTGTTTTCTTCCGTTAAAATAAATGTGCTTCTGAAAGAAACTGTAATTGTTTCGTTAACGATGAAAACAACGAGAAGATAGACACCTTTTCACGAAGTATTTAGCCGGTTGAATCCAAAAATCTCCCTTTAATTCCGGCGAAAATCGAGGGAAAAGTAAGTCGAACAAAGGACGCGAAATCGTAGGGATCTTGGCAGTGTTACGCGTAACATGAACTCTCGTCCGTTGTTCGCAGCGAAAGACATTAGCAACTGCTGTGCCGCTATTCAACGTGAAGGAAAAAAGAACAGACGCGAGTCTGAGCGAGTAGCGAACACGCGAGCAAATGCACCTATTACCGGTGATCATCTCGGAGTGCAGTCGGTGCGCAAAACTGCAGTGACCAAGCCGGAGTTCTCTCAGTAGTAAAGGTCCGCATTGAAGCTGGCAACAGCGAGCGCTGGGGGTTCGCGATCATCAGCTAGCTGGTGATCGCAAAAAGTACGTGAAACCAGTGCCGTTTCCTCAGCTGTGGAACGCGTCCATTCGCATAATTAAAAAAAGAGAGAGGAGAGAAGGAGCAAACTCGAAAGAAGTGGTATCGAAACAAGTAAGAAAGAGAAAAGAACAGGGGGAAAACAAAAGTTTTCGTTACGAGAATTCAGTTTTTCTCGCGAAACGAGACTTTCTTTTCGTCATTGTAATTCTTTATCGATCACTATTCAACTTGTAGAATCGTATACAGTGGCGAATAAGATTATTGACGCTAACCAGATTTTCCTGTGAAATCTTCCATGAATTTGGAAAATACAAAGCATACGATTTTTTGTTTAATTCTTTTTGTAAAATATAACATTCGAGTCTAAAGTTTAAATATACTGACTCACGAAAATGTTTGAATACTGATCATGGAAAACTTTCATGTATTTATGTACATATATATACATTCTATGTGTTATATGAAACTTTTTGAAGCTTCATTAATATTATAACGAGACATGACTGCCCTGATTACACTAGTAAAATTGGAAACCAATATAAAAAAATATATAGATGTTACAAGATATTTAGTGTACTGTTTAATTGCTGCTGTTTGTAGTGATATGTATAGATTTTTATGTATGTAGGTTCAATTCTTTGCATGTTACGTATATTCTTGAAATAACTCTTGCGAATCAGATAGTAATCGCGATTATATTAACTTTGTCTTGGTCCCACATTTGTGGTTATCATTTTTATTATTATTAATATTTCCTGGAACGTAACTGTAGGGAAACAAAAAGATCAGATCGATCAATAGTGAATCAATTTTCAATCTCTTTATATATTGGATTCCGATTATTAGAATTTGAAAAAATTCTTTTTTTTCTGCAAAATTTCTTTTCATGAGGCTCGACTGACCGTCGCGCTGACACAACTTTACTATTCCATCTCGAAGCGAAACTTGGCGCGACATAAATGCGGGACCATAAAGCGCGACGTTAAATTAACTGCGGTGTATGTAACTCTTTTCACGTGAAATTACAGGTGGTTTTTGCCGCGCCCACGGGGAAAAAATGTTCATCATGAAATTCATTAATTACGTTTCTTTTTTTTCCGCGTGCCTCACTAAAAGCCGAAATATTCAACGGCGGAGGAAGAGGTCGGACGTTATTAAGTCGATTACGCTGATGATACATTTTAAACTCTAGCATCCGTCGATTCCGAAGAACAGTGAATGCAGACTTAATTCATGTTTATGTATATAAAATCTGTTGCAAAACTTATTGGACGCGTCTTATCGTATTCAAGTCGTATGAAATTATTTGATATTTCTTTTGAAGTATTCGCTTTTTCAAGTAAAGTGTATAAAGTAGGTATGTGTGTTCGATTTATTTTGAACTATCATTAAAAGAGAGAATGATTAAAAATAAATTGCGTGTCTTTATTGGTTAATTAAGTCATTCAATTGAAAACACATATTAGGGTCATGCCAATGTACTCAATAATTACAAAAGAATCGATTTATCGATTCCACTCGTTGATGTTAATACCGCCGTAATTATTCCATTTTATTTCGAATTTTCTTTGAAACGCATTGGTAATTTAATTTTTCTACGTTGCTTGGTAGTTTCAAAAATTAAAAATTAGATATTTTGTACATAAAATATATATGTATATAAAATATTTATGATCAATATTTAGGTATATAATTAAACCACGACGAAAAATAACTTTATACGTATTATATTGTATATAAGAGCTTTTTAATCTCATGTCAGCATTCTTTCTCAATTTATTCTTCCAACTCAATGTCATAAATTGCGTGTAAACGTAATAATGTATTCTCTTGAAAGGCAGGGTTCGTATTGTTTAAAATTTATTTAAAAACAGGTATTTATTAAAAGAATACCTTACGGTCGACCTGTATTGACAAAGAACTAAACATGAAGCTGGTCGTTCAACTTGCCGTACAATTGTTATAAGTACGTTGAACGATGAATAAAACGCGTCATGTTGCAGAACATCGTGTCTCGGTGTACCGTAACAATTCACAGAAAGGATCGCATGGCTGCCAAGTCCGATACTTGTTGGATCGCTAACAACTCCTCAACTCGTAAAATTATTTTTGATTGGATCGCTCGAGCGTTGGAATTAGGTCGCCGTAAACTCGCTTTTCTCGAGCCTGTTCTAAGGTGGTAGATTAATCTGGAGGACCATTTCAGCGGGGTTTTTGCACGTGGCTCCGCGTGCTGTCGGAATAAGCATAACACCTGCTCTGTTCTTCTCTTCTTTTTCTCTAGACAGCTACCCTTAACATGTTGGCAAGTATACTTTCGTGTGTCTGAACCAGGATCGTGCACTTTTTATTTGAAACGGAAATTATATAAAAATATTAAGTAATTAATAAAATAACACATATTTACCAATGAATTCCAAGATCTTAAAATTAAAAATTAAAAAATAAATAAGAATGCTTCCAAGTAATATATTTGTCAAATATTGGTGTGAAATGTTCGTGTTAGGAACAACTTGGTATTGAAACGTTTCATTAGATCATATACCGTGAAAGTAAGGAAGTACGGAAGGGATATCCTAGATCCATAATTAGATACCTTGCTCTCAGCAAAAACTAGAGATGTTATGTACTACGTGGGGATCTACCATTTATCGAAAAAAAGTTCTCGATTCAGGAAGTTATGTTCTCGATGATACTTGTCACTAATTTCATGTACTATGTATATCGTATATACCTACGTGGGGAATTTTTAATCGTTCGCCACGTTTCTCATGCCTCTGCGTGCTCTTCTATGATTTATCCCTGTTCTCGGCGAATTCTATTAGAACTCCCGGATGACTTATGCTGTTAATTCCTTTGCAGATACGCGTAAAATTTGCTAGCGGTGCTTCCAACAGCTGTTTAGTCGTTATGTTTAGCATTACATGATATTAACGCATTATTAAAAGATGCATGTTTTGTTATTCGAATGTTCCCTCATCCTAACAGTCATGTCTCCTCGTTAATTCGGATATTAGAGGTTCTACTGTACAAATAACGGAACCTGGTACCACAACGTTCCGGTTAACCTACTGCCTTTCCTAATGTAAATTGCATTGAGTCGTGTCCATAAAAAGAACGTGAACTGATTTCATGACTACTTTCATTCCGATTATTTCGTTCATCAAGTTACACTATTTTTCAGGCTCAGGGTACGTCAGCGTATGGTATAACTCGTACGAAATACGAGAAAAACGAGAAGGGTTGCCAGCAATGTTTTGAGATGGGAGAGATATAGGAAACGTGAGAGGAAGAAGCCATTGCGGTTAGCAGTAACCTGGACGTGTTTTGATTTACGCGCGAAATTTTAGCCGTATACTCGTTAAACATACATGCGGTGGCCGCAGTTTGCCCCTTAGATATCATTATTTTTGCTCTCCATTTCGAACTCGCCGCCAGTCCGAGAAAAATACGATAATTGCGCGGGATGAAAGTACGATCGTTTATCTTTGTGTGATTATTAACCCATTCGATCGTTAGGTGACTTGAAAAGATCACGGAACTTTGTCTTTCAGTTTAGGAAATCTTTTTTCAACGAATTATCCAATAGCCTGAATGATTGTTTTATAATATCAATGAGGGTAGTAGTATACGAAAAATTATTATTTTATCTTAATTAACACCTTGCACTCTCCCTTCCAAATGTCTACTCCTATCGAACCTTTCACCTCTCTAGAAATTACAGAATTAATCAGTCGCCTAAATCCCAAGAAAACATCGGGGCATGACCAAATAAGCAATAAAGCAATCAAGGAACTTCCCATAAAAGGGATTGCATTCATTACATCAATTTTTAATGCAATTCTTCGCCTTGAATACTATCCTAAGTCCTGGAAAATATCACTAATTACTCTCATACCTAAACACGGAAAACCAATAGATTCAGTTAGAATTAATCACATCATAAATAATTAATCATGTCACAGTGCCATACCAGAGGAACTTACTTAAAATTCTCAATGAGAGAATTGGTTGTAATGTGCATGGAAATAAAAAAAAAATTAACACCTTTCAAATATTCAAACTTATACTCAATATACTGGCGGAATGCTGTTTCGAGAGAATGGAGAATATCTAGCGAAGTTTTGAACCTATTTGCATATTCTATCGACCATTAAAACGACAAGTATATCATTTCAATTTACTACAGAAAACCCAACCTGCAGTAGTAATATTTATGTATGTAAAAAAGCAGAAAATAGAAAATTTATTTTTATTCAGAAACTACCTTTCAAATAAAAGTAATCGAGTATTCAGGCACATAATACGGCGACTGCTTACTCGCGAAAGGAAACACGTATGCATTCTCCGTCGACCATTAAAACGACAGGTTTCACGGCATCGTTATAAACTACTTTAACCAACCCCGGATAGCGGAGACCGCGCTCGAAACGCACATCATATATCTTCCGTGTGCGCGTACGTGATGACTTCCGTTCGCCAAAAACAGGTAGCCCAGGGATGCGCGCGGAAATTCGTGAATCACTCGCGCTCGGTCTTGTCTATCCATCAGAATTATAGGCACGTATTATCCATCGGCCGAATCTATCTGTCGGCGCATATTCAAGCGAATATGCATCGTCGCATACATGCACTGCTATATATATAAATTAGCACAGTTCTAAGTAAAAAATTAGTACCACAGAAGTGTAAGTTTAATTTTAGATTGTAAAAAATATTGAAATTATAAAAATGATTATTGCTATAGATTATTGAAGGTGTCAACCTACAATAAAAATTGAAAAATTGCTAAGTTTTGTTGTGTTATAATGGAAAAATCACTTTTTATGATATCAGCAAATCGTCACCGCTTGATTATTCTTGCGGAATGTGGTTATCCGGTATATACATATGTCGGAGATGAAAGGACATCGGAGCCTTCCCTTTGGAATTTTGGGAAAATCCCCTAATACTTTAGTCTAGATTCTACCATAGCCGTAACTAAATAATTGTCAGCGATTTAATCCGAATGTATTTTTCAAGATTTGTATAATGAGCCTGGGCTCGAGGCGACAACCAGTCGCCGAACGTATCCGCGGTCACAGGATGAGCGTTTTGTCTAACAAAGGTATAGAGTAATTGTATAGCTCCCCTTAAAAGAAATAGTTGTAGTGGCACTCGACAGTAAACATTCCAACGGTTTCTGTCCCGTGGCTCGCCACGCGCAGACCCTACACTTCGGGTCGGATGATTACCAGATGTCGATGTCTTCACAGTACATGTTTAGCTAGCCTGAGGACCCGCTATAAATCTTAGGATTTAGTTAACTAAGGTCCTTAAAACGAACAAACAGCCCTTGTCCTAATTACGGAAAGATACGGGAAATTTGCCTTTTTCACGAACGACGCTTCCCGCTAACAATTTTTTCTCGAGGGCGGCTAGCATCCTTTTCTAACCACCAACATAGAAATTAGCCAATTAACGGCAACGTCCATTTCCCTCACTTTCCGAACGAAGGTTTTTCTCGACGAATCCGATGATCTCGTGTCCTTAGACACACCCCATCATAGTTTTCCTCTGCAGTATCATTGCGACGGAAAGGAACACTCTCTTGTACGATCTGATCAACGAGTTACATAGCATTTTTGCAATCGAGTTCATACTTCACGCTTTAACAAAGAGTTCGACTTAGACTTTGGAATAAAGTACATTTGTTATTCCGTTGACTGTGGATTCGTTATCGAACCTAAGACCATTGTTAGTGTCTAACCACCGTGATTATTTACCAATTCTATAACATTCGTACCTGTGTAATATACTTTGCATTATCGTAAAACAACGATGGCTAACTCAAGTGAAGACTCGTTACACGCCCCTACCCCTAAACATAATGTGAACCCGACACATATATAAGGAACTTCGACTCGCACGGGAGCCCATTTTTCTTCGATCTGCCACAGCGTGTAGATCGAAATAGAACTTTTACTTACTTATTAATAATCTCATTATTAATTTGTGATATTTGAACTATCAATATACGACATTTAAACTATTACTTTGTAACATTTACGCCATTAATTTATAACATTTAAGCTATTTATTTACAACATCTGATCTATTAATTCTTCACAGTTACACTATTAACGATTAAATTAATAATTTATAACAATTATGCTATTCATGTATAATAATTTATTATTGATCTAAAACAACTATTGCATTAATTTTTAACAATTATGCAGTAATTTATAACAACATCCTCCCATTAATTTAAAATAATTATGCTCTTAATTTATAACAGTTATACTATTAATCAGAAGCAATTTTATTATTCATTTAAATCAATACATCGAATGCAAAGAGATCTCATCATCTACTCATGCGTGCTACAATTGGTAAGTCGCGTTTGGTGGCTCCGATGATAAGTTCTATGTTCAAATATAATTATGTGGATCCATATACTATACCTATTCTAATTAACAAATTTCAATACACACTACTTCTTTGCTATAAAATAAGTTTAAATCTTCTGCTTCTGATGCTTGAAAACTCTTTATGTAAATGGGATCCGGAGGTAGTTACGTCCCCGTGGCAGATCCCGGTAATTGGTACCGTTTTCCAAATAATGATACATAAAGTACTATTCTGAATATTAAAAAATTAATGTAACATTAATTTTAATATTAGGGTTAGACCGCTATCAGAAAACAATATATACTTATAGGATTTTTTTATTTATTCAGAAATATTAGAAATATTATCTGTTACGTAGGCTGACGCGGGCAAGATGGCAGCCAGATGTCTACGCATCCTCACTGCATACCCTCAATAGCCTCAAGGACCCACCATAAATCTTGTCATTTTCATAGTTAAGGTCCTTTAGACCAGAAAAGCTGGTTTTTCTCACGTTCGTTATCTTCCGTAGCAACTTTCTCCCGAGGGCGGCTAAGACCCTTCCTAGTCCACCAACCTTCTTATTAACCAATCAGAAGCAATGTCTATTACCCTCACTTTCCTAGTAAAAGTATCCTTAACAAATCAGTTCATCTCATGCGCGAGGCACACCCATCACTAGCTTTCCTCGGCCACAACATCGTCACTGGACATCACTGATCTTACATCTCTAGAATAGTGAACATCTCTTTATCGGGTCCTACCCTTAGATCAGTCACCTACTTAACTTGTACATACGCGCCAGCGTAACTCTCTTCTATACAAAGTTGTTGGAATAAAGTATTAATTTTTACCTGTTAATTCAGTGTATATTCAGTTAAATCACCTCTATTATCTTAACCGATATAAGGGGATCGATCACTTCGTGGCGTCGATTATCTCTAATCGTAACGGGAATTTATGACTGCCGTTGATGTGCAATCTCGCAATCGCGTCTCTCCGCGAATGGTCAAATAAACACTATCCTATATGAGAAGTTTATTGATAGATGGATCTATTTACAATGGATTAAACAGGAAACGATGGTTATTCAACGTGAACTAAATACAGTAAGGTGCTATAACTAAGACAACTAAATAGTTAATTCACAACTCATAATTAATAGTTTACAACTCATGACAACTCGGTAACTCAACTCACGATTACTCACAACTCGACTCTCCACTCGCGGTTCCCCCACTCGATTTTTCATCACTCGACTCTCCAGGTAACAACTCCCAGGCCCTTTTGGCCTAACGACACTTAGGCTTTCTCCTAATATTGTTTATGGTTCACCTGATATTTCTTAGGCCATTTGTCCACGATACTTCACTCGGTCATTCTGACAAATACATCTGACTTCAGATATGCCCATCGTCACTAGTTTCACTCGCACTACTAACTTCAACAATGTCCCACCACTTCATATGATCAGCCGCCGTGGAGGTCGTTTGTGATCCCTCGTGTTCGCCGACACGCTGCACCATGTAACGGTCATTTCGTAAAACTTTCACCACGCGGTACGGTCCAAAGAACTTCGAGTGGAGCTTTAGCCCAGGACCAGCCTGCATTCTCTAGATCGTCATCAGATCCCCCTCCTGCTTTTAGCTTGAATCTCCGCGATTCTTCTCTTTGCTTCCATGCACAACTGATCTCGCTCCTCCTGGAACATCGCAGCCCACTCATCCTCGATTAGCTGCCTGATCTGTAGATCGTCCCGCATTCTCATCCGAGTTCCAAACGGCAGCTGGAACGGGGTAACGTTTGTACTTCTGCTGGGGGTTGCGTTCAAGTACTTCTGCGCTATCTCTAGGTGTTTGTACCACTCATCTGGAATTGGTGCAGTCAATTTCGTCAGTAGGGGAATAAGCGTCCGGTTCACTCTTTCCACTTGATTGTTTGCCCGCGGAATTCCGGTTGTAGTCCGAATGTGTGTATGCCTTCCTCATTGCAGTAGTCCTCAAAGGCGCCGGCCGTAAATACCATTTCGCGATCGGAGATAATTCTTCTCGGATTCCTGAAACTCACAGACTGCTTCTTCAAGCGACTAATAACCTCCGCAGAACTCGTTGACTTCGTGGAATACAACCAAACGAACTTCGTAAAGGCATCAATCACTACGAAGATATGCCGATAACTTTTTTTCGTAGAGAGCAACGGTCCAAGATAATCAAAGTGATAAGTGTCAAATGGCAACTCCACCTTGTCGATAGTGTTCAGCAACCCGTCCTGTTTACCTTGCTTTATGTTTACTTCGACGATATTCAGGATGTTCGCGCCAATAATCAACGAATGTTGCATCAAGGCAGGGTATGCGATATAAGCTAAGATGGTTACTGGTCAAGAAACGTAGAGTAACTGTACTTTCTGTGACGATGATGCTGCGGAGGAAAACTGTGATGGGTGTGTCTAAGGATACGAGATAATCGAACTTGTTAAGGGAAGTTTTCGAAAAACGAAAACGGGAAAAGTGAGGGAAATGGACGTCGTTGTTAATTGGTTAATTTACTAGGTTGGTGGGTGAGGAAGGATGCTAAACGCCTTCGAGAGAAAGTTGCTAGCGGGAAGTATCATACGTGAGAAAAACCAGATTTCCCGTATATTTCCGGCGTGGATAATAAATTAAGGAATGCTGCGACTAAAAGATATTTGTTCGGTCTGGAGGACCTTAGCTGGAGAAGTCCTAAGATTTATGGCGGTCCTTAAGCTAGTTGAAGGTATGCGATGAAGATGTTTAGACATCTGACAATCATCTTGTCCGAGGGATAGAGTCTGCTTTGTGTAGCAAGCCACAGAACAGAAACTGTTAGAAAATTTTATTGTCGAGTGCTGCTACGTACATATTAATATTTCTGAGTATTACTAATTGAAAAACGATATCAATCCAAAAGCTACTTTCACATCATCCAAAAAACATTATCCAAAACTATTTTGGTAATCTACACTGGACTAATATCCCTTTCGAGGATATCCCTACCGTAGGACGTCGTGGGACACCGTGGGATATCGTAGGATGCGTGCGTTTTAGCCTTAATTAAACATAAGATAGACACCTATGCCAAATCCATTGTGAGCTCATTCTATACAATAAAACTTGTCTGATTTGGATCGCAATATAAAAATCTATTTTGCTTTCTCGCCGAAGTTTGGGGTTTCTATGTACGGGAGTGCGTCGCGTGGGTCCATTGATTTTTTCGAGAGATCGTGAACTCGTTAGTTCGCGCCGCGATTTATATTTTATTCTCTGGTTGATTGCGGTTTCTCTTTGGCTTCCTCTATTTTTTTTTTACTTATCTAAATTTAGTTCAGAATCTCGGAGTTTATAATGTTTCAATATTTTCAAAAGTTTAATGTAGCGAAAATAGAATGTTAAACAGTTTACTACTGCAACTCGTATGTCCCTTTTGCAAGATACGAAATGGTATATATAGTGTCAATAGCTTTACTTTCTTTCTCTCGTTCCAAGTTAGACAAATGTATCTTTGATACCGAATGTTGCCAGTAAGGCTACGAATGATTGTACGATGTTTATAAAGATCAATATAATCATTATGTATGCATGCTTTGTTTGAAATTTGGAAAGATTCGTGTAAGAACTGAAGATGAATGTTTTGTAGATGCACATCTTTTTTGTGTTAATCTGTAACTGCATGTAATCGTTAAGTGTGTGTACCACTGGCTCGAGCGTTCTTCCCTTCCCCCACCACTTTGGAAGTTGCTCAGCGAAACTAAGGTACAAGGAGTCATTTAGTCGTCTGATTTCGTACCAATAACGAGGGTCGCGTTACGTCAGGTTTGTAACGTATTCTAACCTATTGGTGATATCGGTTCTTCATTACTATCATTACTATACTTTTTACTATCGTTTATATCTCGTTGTTAATACCGTTTAATTAATACACATTTATTTAACGATTCATTGATCACGAACATTAACATAATGTAATTAAGCGGTTTTCTGACATTTTTGTCTTAATTTTTCTTCGGTCGTTTACTTATTAAATGATATTGTTACCAGTAGCTTCCATCCTAAGCCTTCGTAAAATTTGAGTTTGATTGTGTTTTCATTTAATTATTTTATATATTTGTTTTAACTTATAGTTATTTTTTGTGCAGGTTATTGATCGATAGCAGGGATAATATAGAAGTAACAGCAATATGAATATACGGGCGCAACGACGTTTAACGATCCGATGAATTTTCACGGAAATTTGGTAATGTTTAATTTATTTTAACTAAGATAGCTGTACGTGAACGATTCTATTGTCTTTTTATTCGAGCATGGGTAACATTTGTTATACAATTTATATTTATTTTAAAATATATTTGATACATATTTCACAATAGATACTAAGATGAAAGTAAATACGATTAAATAAATTATTGTTCTATTTCGAATATATGAACTCATTCTCTTATTTTAGACGAATTTGTAATGAATTATTTTATTGTTTCAATGTAATTCGCGATATAGAATTTTTGCTAATCTAACGATAGCTTCAAGGACAGTTTGAAACATAAAAATCTTAATAACAAGAGCTTTAACTTACTTCGATAGGTATCGTAATATTCACATATTGAATTCAAATTATTTTGTTATATTATGTGAATTTGTCATAGTTAACGTCATATACTAGCAACTTTGTAACTTATACCTTTTTCATAGAGATGGCGCCCAAGTAGACTCAAATCTTCAAAGCAAGGTTTTGCGGGCGTTTCTATAGTATTCTGTAAGTATACTTAGTTGCGAACTTTTGAATTCTTGCAAATATTTTCCAATATTTATAACACACGACTATAGTGTATTAGTGGAGTGTATATTTCGTATTCTAATAACGAACATTCATGGTATATATTGTAATAACGAATAATATAATTCTTGCGAACGATTGTATTGCATTCACGGTATTCGTAAGCATTTGTTCGATATCGAGAAATATTTCACAATTTCCAACTAATATTTTTCATACTTGTTCCAATTTCTCAATAATAATTCTTTAAGAGTAAAAAAATAGCAGTATTTTCTAAATAAACGTTCGATAAGGAAAAGAAGAAAATTGTCAGATCGATGTTTCACTTCTTTTCTATCCACCCTTCCCCGTTTAAAATCACGATAGTTTTGATTAAATTCGATCAAATAATCATACGCGAAAATAATAAAATTTTATCGAAGAAATTTGTACACGATATTAGAGTTCTTGTTCATTTGTTTTCGGTATTAGAGTTAGTGTATCTTTCAAGAGAATAAAGCCTCACCAGGAGCTGAAGAATGTAAGTAGTGTGATATATCGTATTTCAATTTGTTCACTTTTTTGTATTTTGTTTGAATTATTATAAAATAAAAATGATCGATAATTTAAAAAGCTATAAATGTTTTTTTTTATTTGAAATAAAGTTTAAAGTGTTATCATTCAATTACAATAGAATTGTCTCTGATATGCATTGAAAATCACTGAATTCTCAATTTTTTGATTTCAAACTTTTATATTAGAATTTCAATTTACACTACTTATTAGAATTTATTAGAATTTTAGTCTTTATTATTGCTAAAGTTCCAAGTTTGTTATTATGTATTAACGATATTAGTGATATCTTATATTTTATTATAGATATATCACTGCTTCAATTTCATCTTCTTTAAGAATGTTCTAACAGTGGCTTAAAAGCCAAGAATATAAATATTTTTACATATCGTATTTCAATTATGTCTATTCTGTATATTTTTCTTTCATCACTATCAATTAAGAAATACAATTTGATTGAAAATTTTGGAGGTTAGTATCTTCTGAGATTATTCTTTCATTAAAATAAAATAAGCGTTAATGTCTTAATACCGAATTATGAAACAAATGACTAACATATATCAGAAATCATTAGATTCTTAATTTTTAGATTTTAAACTTTCATATTAGAGTTTCAGTTTTTATACTTATCAAAGTTTATTAGAATTTCAAGTATTATTATTACTAAAGTTACTAAAGTTAATAAACCTCCATTTGTCATTATCTCCAACTTTTCAAATAGTCAGCAATTACTCATCGTGTTTTGTTTTGTAACAGATTATTCGCAACCTCTATTTCCACCATTGGATTTTCAACGGTTCCTGCCTGATGTTAGTCTCCCTGATGATATTCGCTGGGCGCAGCATCTATGATAACGTCCTCCGTTTCTCCGCTTCCAACCGCATGCGTTTCTGTTCCTCCGGCCGCTCAATCATGTAGGATGAAAGGTCCGAATCGGCACGAGTGACTGGTTGTATTATATAGAATCTTTTGTGAGGATAGTGACCGCGGGTACTTTTTATATCGGTGAGTAGTAACATTCTTTTTTCAAATTTATTAGCTTAGGATAGGTCTTCTTGCACATCGCGGTTATAATAATTAGTCTTTTAATAGTTAGTTTAAACATATATATTTGAGAATATACTCTTTGTACTTATAAGTATGTACATTAATATTCGGTATAAATATTTGTAACTGGCAAATATCAACACGAATATACCGGTATTACATAAATATATTTGATCTTAAGCAATGTATTTTAGTATAAATAAGAGATATTGAAGCGATCTCGCTTGAGCATCTTGTAGTGGAGAAATAGGATGTCCTCCGATTTTGTTGCTAGGAAAAATGCAATTGTAGCTAAATGATAATTATTATACATACAATATACGATGCAATAAATAATCTTCAATTTAATTTTATAATATTAAGTCACGTTTATTTATTTCATTTCGGATAGAATTTAAAATATGAATTAAAAATCATTTTTTCCGGACAAGAATGTGTGAAATTTTATGTGCAAAAAGAAACTTCGCGACAGACAGATTTTTGAATCAAAGCGATCATTTTGAACGCTGCTTCTGCATTTTCGAAAATACGCTTTGACGAAAAGATCGCCTGAGATTATCTCTATCTTGGTAATACATTTAGAGTCAATTATTCCATTTCATCGAGTCTTGTTTTTTTCAATTAACGCTACCTTTTTTTGCAACATTAAAATTTCAATGATTTATTAAATTAATAAAGTAGAGAGTTATTACAATCTGAAACGAAATAGTAAAATATAAAATCAAAGAACGTTAGTCCGTTAAATAAAGATTAGACAAATTAATCATCTCTTTAGATCAGGATTTTCAGATTTAACCCTTTCCGTGTCCATTGTCAGGGTCTCATTCATGTGCCTAGATGCTACTTGAATCACGATGATCATAGTTAATGCAAAAACTTCTCAGCGATGTTAGTGTATCGTGCACGATGTGTTTTCCACATTGTGTGTGTATGTGTGTGGCTAGGCTGTGTAATTGCGTCGTTTTTCTTATTCACTACAACTCCAAACATTAAAAATATCGAGACATATATTGATTCAATTTACGTAACAATACAATCACAATTAGTGATAATATCACCCACACGATTAAGTGTAACTATGCTATTTATATTGCTATCAATTACAATTATAATTCCAAGTTTACTTACATTTATTTTAACGATATAATTTCCTCAGACGTATTTCATCGTGCTTTACGCAATGGTCACTAGCCTTCGTCAGTCGATTTCAGGAAAACGGTACGTAAATTAGAGTGTGCATGTTGTGTGTTAAGCTCGGGTGTCGGAGGCGTCCCGGGACGTCCTCTCTAGTGTAGGTTCTTTGCGCCCGAGCGTTTGTGTGAGAACCGTGGGGCGAGTGTGTTGGTGTGCTTGTTTTACTATTTTTTAAGTATAGGGCTAGGTAGGATAGGTAATATACTTTCTGGTGTGTCTGTTAATTATAAATAGATAAGGCTGGGCAGGTTGGCATAGTCTCTGGTCGGGTAGGCGCGTTTTCAAGTGTTTCTGGAAATCTAATTTGAAAAATCGACGGTGAAACTGGTACGAGTAGAGCATGCTCTTGTCTCTGGTTTTGCCTATCGATTTTTTGAATTTCGCGGTTGCGGTCGCGAGTAGGCTCGAAACGAACGTATATCGCTCGAGCACGCATATGCGAAGGGGAATACTGCTGTGATCGTTGGTCAGTCCATGTGCACTTGAATCAGCTTCTGCGCTTTATACTTTTATTTTACCTTTATAAGTTTCTTTTTTGTTTGCGATTAGAAAGATTCGAGCTTAGATTTAAGTTTCAGCGGGTATTGTGCCCGAAGAAAGAGAAAGAAAGAAAGCCCGAAGAGGCTATAAGCCGAAGAGACCCGGCAAACTGCCATAAAAGAGGGTAACTACTAATGACTCCCCATCCTCTGGGTCACCCAGAGCGTGGGAAATCATTCTTGTTACTACTTTGTCACTATGCTCACTTTTAGTATTTGTAGTAGTAGTAGTAGCTTCTTTTGGCCGATGTATGTATCGGTCCATCGTCACATTGGGCAAATCGCGGGTTTTCTTATTAGTGTAGGGAGAGATTAATTACGGGTTGAATTAGAGTAGCGAAATAATATCACGGCCTTTTATTAGTGTAACGACAAAATGATTACTTATTGAGAATGAGAACTTCTTTGAGAATTATACGTGTCAGAATTTATTCTGTTTTCTATTGTTTAAAATTAGATTATAAAAATGTTAGTTTTTATTTAATTTTATAGTACTGCAAGTTACAATATCAGAATATTTGAAGTAACTTTTCTATATAGTAAATAGCAATTTTCTTTGAATTCACTTTAAGAGTTAGCGTTGCGAAATTATTCCATCGCGATTTCTAATTATTTTTCCTTTTAGAGTTGTGATAATAAATGATCGCGCTTCGTTAAGTAGAGTTGCGTTTATAAAATGCTCAAAATCTTCCGACTGCATTTGTCGGAGATTGTTCCTGGATCACTCGATACAGCTACAAGAGCTGTACAAATGTGATCGTTCATCAGCAACCTCCGAAATGGTTGCACTGGGATCTCTCACTATTAGTGTTGCGTATTGTTTAAATGCGAGTGCGTAAATTTATATTTATTAGCGTTGCGTATCAAATTTCGGCAATTTTCAGATTTTTTTTTTTTTGTAAATGGTAGATTAATTGATATTGCAGATATAACGAAGCACTCTCCGCGTTTGATTTTGAGAATTTTCTATTTCATAAATATTAGTAGTAAATTAGTTGCGGAACAAGAATATTTCGTTCCACTTACAATTTGTTCATCGGATTTATATAGAGTGGAAGACGATCGAATTTTACTAGCCCTTCTGGCCACTGCATTGTTTCTTTATCAGCACTCCTTATTACTATGTTTGTTATAGAAAATACTGCTATAAGACATATTCCTTTGTTAGTTTTAACATTACCATGACTACTAAAGTGCAGAATTTCATTACATTTTAATTTAATATATATATATTACATATATTACATATATATACATACACACACACACACGCGCGCGCGCACACACACACACGCACACGCACGCACGCACACACATTGAAAATATCGTGTAAGTATAATATATATATGAGGTGGTGTTTGGTGTAGGATGCCAAAGAAATACTCGGCGGTATTCAACAGTATATTAATGCTCGCTTTCGACTCTTTCCGTACAATTCTCGATTCCAACTGACTGTTCATACATCTCGGTTACAACTCGACTGTTTTCTTGATTTGATTTATTTCTTTTTGTCGCCTCTCAATATCCCTACTACACACGCGTTCGTTAGGCGTCCGCGACCGTTGCCACGTACGCCTTCGAAATATTCGGCGAAAGGACCGTAAGGATATCGATGGCTCATTGGTCATGTTGGCCTTACGCTTCGGTGATATACTTTGTATCGACGAAACTGTTGGAAAGTTTTGTTGTCGAGTGTCGATATATATATATTATTAAATATATTTTTATTAAATCGATATTATTTTTTAAACTACCTATTAATTTATTTTAAATGTCAGTTAAAACTTAATTCATTACTATTGGAATTAATACTAGTAGTTATTACTATATTATTACTTAGTAGTTATTACTTAGTTCGCTATTAGAACCATAATTTTTGGAATTTCTCCGACCACGATATTTTCAATTTCCTAACAGTAATGTAGAATTTTATAATTATTTAAAATTCGTTTGTATGAATCGAAGTTTATTCGCGATCACCGTTTATTTGTAACGAAAATTCTACAAAATATTATTTATTTCCATATCTTTCGGTTCATTATGTTGAATAAGAAATAACAGATAGTAAATGTTAAAAGACAAAGCATTTAAAATACAAAAAGAGCTGTTAAAAGATAAAAGACAAAGATTTTATAATAATCGGTTTTTCTCTCGTCTTAGTATTAAATCCAAATTTCCAATTTTTAATTCAGTTCAAATTCAGTTTCTTAAAATTCTTGGCTTCAGTTTTTCTAGTTTCGACTAAAAAGATGCAAATGACTCTCCACGTTTGTTAAAATTTAATCAAGAATAATTTAATTTAATTAATAATTAGTACTTTACTTTTCATGTATAAAATTTCAGAGATGTCTGTTTTTTTTTAAGTACTAATCCAGCAAGTGAGTTTGTTTCAGATTTACTCATTTACACAAAATACATTTCAGTTACATATTAAATATTTCATAGCATCTTAAATATGTATGTTAAAGGCTCAAAAGAATCAGAGAAATAAAGGAGGTGCACAAAAGAAAGGAGCTAAATATTACTAAATACTGTTTGAGCTTCACCAATCAGGAAGTAATTATACATATTTCATAAAATTTACTAACCTTTCGCAGATTGAATTTGTTTCTGAGTCTTTCATAGCATCAAGTGAAGAGTACTCATACTCCACACAATATTCCTTCCCTTTCCTTTTATCACATTTAGATTATTACGTAGATAGGGCAAAAGTAAAGTAGGTAAGGTGTAGGTAATAAATAGATTGATATATATATAGTAAGAAGTATGGCACCGTAATAAAAGCATGGCATTGTAAAATGTATATACTATTAGTAGTTAGTTCTATGTGGCATACATTTCATCTTATTCTCATGTCCTTTTTGTTTAATTCTTAATTATAATTAATTATTATAACTCTTAATCATAATCAATTAGTTAGTTTTCATTTTCATGACAATAAAAGTCGAATATATATATATACACAATAAAATTTTATATGTATATTATACTTATTATATATTATAACTATATTTATATTTTATATACATATGTATATGTGTATATATTTATATTTATATATTTATATTTATATATATTATATATATGTATACATATAAAGCAGTGTCCCATATAGAATTACAATTAGATTAAAATTTAATTTAATTTTTAGATTTCAAGTTTTTATGAATCCTAGTCAGGTTTCTAGTTTTCGCGTCAGTTTTTCTCCTTAAAGCTCCTAGTGGCACATGAGTCAGTGAGAGATTCGAATCGAAAGAGACTCATATTGTTGTGCTTTGGAGTACCAACGTTGTTTTGGTTTGCTAGGTTCAAAGGTAAACGAACTTCGGACAAAACATTATCGCCGGTATTTGTAATCGTCAACTTTTTACAATACCACCGGTTGATACATATAGACGGACGTTCTCTTTAGGATGATTATAGCGAATCATTATATCGAGTCATACAGTGGAATAGAGAGTGTAGAGTTGAACAGTTGCATATTACTTGTACTGAATATGATTTTAATATAATTGACTATTACAATTTTATCACTTGTCTTTTTAATAAGCCAACCAACACATATAATAATTCACTTCACCTCTTTTGCTGTTTGTTTTGAACATTGTGCAAACGAACACCAAAAGGAGTATTTATTTGATGATAATAATAAAGGTCGCGGATAGGGTGGGTCTCCATTCGCAGCACCTCCTCGCTATGAGACCCGAGCAATCAGTATTATTTGATATATAATTATTTATTGTATTACTATACAGTAAAGTAATTATCTGTATAATTGGTATAATTATTAATTATGTGGCAAATAATATGAGCTAATTGGCTGCGATCCTGACTATGTGTTCAAATCAATCAATATATTAGTGAAATATAATTCCGATATAATTTAGAAATATTAACGATATAAGATTATCTCAATTTCACAACACAGGCAGCACATCTGCTATTTTTGAGAAGTTGGTATTTCCCACATTGCACATTATAAAGTTTGCAACTTGGATCACGTCGACAATTTAATTAGCATTTTTAAGCGCTCCACAGGTCCGCTCAATAGCAAATGACCTGTCATAAATTTTGAGCCTAGATTAGAACTCGACAATAGACCATCGGATGAGGTCGCTAGTAGGACGTTACTCTACGCACCCTCGACCAGATACGCACAAGACGTACCAGTTGCGAGACGTCCACGACAGTCACATGATTGGATAGACATAGATGCCCATCTCGCAGAAAACGTTGACGAAAACACTAGACTGATACTTACAGCATAAGCATCAGACACTTCGAGAATAGACATTACACAGACTTTATACTTGGAACATACTACTCTTATTTCATACTCTTATTATCAAACTTACGTTCATCAGACTCCCGTTCATACTTCATAAGTCAGTTCATCGTACAACACATCATACGAGACACATCAAGATATTACAATCTTACAATTACGAGATAAATTACAATCATATTGGGACTCTTCAAAGAAACATACAAATCACAATCATACTAGAACTCTTTAATCTTCCCCCATCTTGAGCGTTAAATATCGTCCAAGGTTCGCGACCCGAGCCGAACAGATACAATTTAAGTGATTGCAACAAGTTGAGAGATCGCAACAAGAAGTGTAATTAATAAGTACTTTCGGCACTTTGTAAAGTTTGGTACGAGCTCTCCAATTATCCTTTCTTCTTTTTTAGTTGATTACTTTTAATTTTATCAACTACTATAATGAGTTATTAACGATCGAGTTTCAATTCAGTGCAGCCTTTCATACGAAATCGATTCAGAATTTCAGTGCAGATATCATGTTCCCTTATTCGATTTGTGTCTTTTTTCACGACGATCTGCAGCTTCCTTGCGTTCTCTATAGATGACTAATTTTGACATATTTAGCACATCACGTGTCTGTTCATTCGAGGATCGTAAAAAAGAGAACTGATTTTCACGAGCAACAAGCACGAATGCCGGACGCGAAAGAAACGAGAAAACGGTCGCGAAAATGGAAACCTGAAATGTTGAAGAGCTGCGTTCCAATTCGATTCAGAATTTCGCGCAGGCATCAAGTTACGATACCCGATTAATTTGCGAATTTTTTCCGCGATCGTTCACAGTTTTTCTGTCGGTTATTGATTCCATCGCATCGCATTTCCGTTCGCCTCGTGTTCGAGAGTCCTTAACGATCTCTGCCCGATTTGATTGCAAAAGAGGAAAAAGATGACGCGTGGTTTTGCGATAGCAATGACGATTTGGATATCGATGCGTGAAAGATATTTTATTCATATATTTTTCCCCCGAATTTTTTTTCGATATTGTTCGTTGTTCCAATTCAAGTTAACGCTTGGTTGCACGGAGAGATAATTGCACACATCATCGAAAATATATTCGTTGATTTTAATCGCGTCGTAATTAAATTGCATGATGATTGACGTTTTTATTTACTATACCGTACGTAGCATAAATATTCATAGCCATGAAAGAGATGAGAACATCGAACGAAATATTTCTTTACTACTTAACGATTACAATTTTCCATTGTTGTGAAGGGAAAACATGCTATGGGCCACAGAGTTAACATGGTACAACTCCTGGTAAACTTCATGGGACACGTATTCGGTAGACTAGTGACGAGGACATTAGTTTAGTACAAAACTTTTAGCCGTTCTGACGACGGTGAAACCACCGTCCGTTCGCTGGATTACCAGCGGATTGTCAACTAAACAACACAACAACCGAAATGCATGGGTGTTTTCAAGGTAAAACGTTTTCAATGCGCCTCTTCAAGCACGACGATTCAACTGGCTCCTTTTGTCACCCGCTTCCTTTACTCTCCCCTTTCTCGTTTTAGAGAGGTTGTTCGTTTAGTTACAGATTGTAATTTCACGGTTGCTAGGGACGAAAGGACACGACGATAAGGAGCGATAGTGTTACACGTACGAGATACAGATAGCGCTTACAAATGTTTAGATAGATTTTTTGTATCATTTTTTTTATAGTTATGTGGCACGTTAATTGATACTTTCAAAGTGTTGTATATTACATTTGAGAAAAATCATATGTATTTGTAGATTAACACACAGAGAAGAAAAGAATATTTAGGTCAGCCTACCAAGACTTACTTTATTTATTTTAATTACTATTATTAAGGATTTCGTTAATAGTTAAAAAGAAATCTGGATGCTCATTTATTAATCTTTCTTTCAGACAAAGATAAATTTCTGCACTCTTCGTTACTTGTATTTGAAACTTCCGTTCAGTTATGTGTACTCAGTTGCTATCATTTGAAGTTTTAACGATAAACAAGCGCGATACTAATGTTGAATTTTAATCTCGTTAATTAAAGTCAGCCAAGTGTTGAAAGATAAACGCACAAGTAAAAACTTTAAATTAGAAGCATGGAAGATAATTCTAGGAAGGGAACCTTGCCCTGTTTAATTGTAAAACTAGCAGCGAATTAGTTATGTAGTTATATGTATTTTATTGCTGTACCAATTTACGTTTTATCATTCATGAACACTGCTTTCAATGTGATAAAGTTGAATTCATAGGTAATGAATAACAAATTCATTCATTAATAACTTGTGAAACAATTTTATTTATACTTAGTTCGATATTCCCGTAACAAGTTTAAGAAAATTCTATTTGAAATAAAAAAAATAATAGTCTGAACTAATGAATCATTTGAATTGGTTTATTTTTATTTTAGAAATAACAAGGAATGTAACTTTATTTTAGACAGATTAAATCGATCATTTGAAGAGAATTTTCAATCTTAGTCAATTGTACCAAATGATCTAACAAATAATTTGCATGTTTAATGTCGCATAATACTTTAAATGCATTTATGAACAAGATAGCTGAATTATTTCAAAGAATGATGCTAGATATTCTTATTATTGATTTAGTTAATATTTAGTTTGTTAAGAGAACGTTAACAGATAAAATATTTCAATCAAAATAAACAGACAGTATTCGTGTGTAGTTGTTTGAAATGACCGCGACCGATTAAAACGATTTGTTTGTCACAAAAATTTTCAATGTTAAATACATTAAAAAGAGTAAATTTGGTTTCGAATTTTTTGTTGGATAAGCTTTTATGATATTTAAGAAAAATTGTGTCCGTGTAGCAGTTCCAACAAAGATTCAAAGGGTTTGTTTCCCATTTTTTTCTTCTTCTTTGCCCCCCTTTTTTTAAAATTTAAATTACAAATGCCGGCGAAGTGCACAGAGCTTGATGAAAAATTTCCCATTTATTCGTTAAAACTCTGAAAACGCTTTAACAAAACTTTCAGCCGCTGCTCAGTGGTAATTAAACGTTTTCTTTTGAAGACAGCTTACGACTTGCCAACTCAGCGAAGTAAATGGTTTCTTAGCGCAAATTCGTTATTTTCTGTAAAAACTCACGGTACAAAAAAGTATCGCAGGAAATCTTGAACATGACAGTTGCAAGATATTGTTTCAATTTACTTTTCAAAAAAAATAAGGCATTTACAATATTTAAATTATTCGTAAATAGTAAGTAGTTTTTACATTGTTTCAGAATATTGAATATCTAGAATATATTAATACGCTTGATTGTAGAACAATTTATTAATTACGTTTTTAATAATAGATAATAATTATTACAATAATATTTCACTGCCTGTTTATAGTTTATGGTAATTTTAGTAACTAACTGTGAGAGTAATTATCTAATCAACTGTTTAATTTTAATGCGATTTGTAGGATTTTGTAAATAAAATCGTAAATATCCTCAGTAAAATCTGGCGACAAAGTTTCTCGGCCAATCTAATAATACAAAATTAAGAAAGTTTTGACAAATTTTTCGTTACTGTTTCGTAACAATTCTTTTTTCTTTACAACTCAGTTTATGTACATTTTTAATAACATCTTAAGAATAATCATGTAATATTATGGGTAGAAGTTAGTAATATTTACCTCGTCCTTCTCTTTTAACATTGGAGAGAGAAAAAAACAACTGTGAAACACCTACCAAAAGTATTTTTATTCGTTCAATTGAACAAGTCGATAAATTCTACTCTTTCGAGCTTTGCGCTGGTCGTGTAACAAGTACAGCGTCAATAAATTTCTCCGATCCACGTTTACTGAATGTGCTGAACAAACTGATTCGCAGAAAAAATAGTCTAACAAATTTGCTGCGTAAATAAAAGTTCGTGCCGCGCGGAAGTTGCTGAATTTTCCATATAACAGAACTTGAAACGTCAATGATTTGATTCCACTAAAATCTCCATAGTACTCGTTTTAGACGATGATCTATTAAATATTACATTTCAAATAGATAGATCTTCGGTATGAAAAATAAATAAAAATCATTTTAATAATTTAATTAGATCAGTCAGTATGTATAATTTGTAATATAATAAAATAATTATAATTTCATAACGTATAACGTGTAATTTCGTTACACATATAAAATTCGTTGTCTAATTTCATCCAAAAACAGTTAATAACAAAAATGTAGGGGAAAAATTTTTGCCATAGAGATTATAATAAAATTCTTATATTTCAAAATTTATTATTCCACCTATGCGTCTTCGTTACGATGCGGTGAGTATTTGCTTTGCTGAATTTCGAAATCCCACTTGAAATTGTCCAGGTATTTGTCCCGGCGATGGCAGAGCTCGATGCATCACCGGCGGTACGCTGTGAAACGAGGAAGTTTCGCATTTTTCACGCTGTTGCACGACGAAGCCCAGGTTTCGTCCCCATCAAATGAAAAGCCCCGACCGTAACTCATACCGCAACACTTTCCATATTTTTCTCCTTACGCACCTTTGTCCCCTTCAATTTCTCCGGGAACGAAAACTGTATCTCTGTTACGCGCAAATGCCAATATTAAATTTGTTGTCCGTCCCATTTTTCGTGGAGCATTTGTTTCAACCCTTTAAGAAACTATACAGAGTGACCCATTTAAGTAAAGTCTTCTATATTCTATATAATTTTTTTCACAATTTTACGATTTTATATCAAATAAAATAAATTCTAGCCATCAAATTAATAAACACACACAATACCATTGAAACGGTCGAAAAATATAAAATCACAAATCTATACAGTAATACTCGTATATCACCAAAAACAAATTTCTATTGCCTATTAAATCATTTCCTTTCATCTTTCCGATTTATCTTTTGGCGAACAATTAACCTCTTCTGCTCCGTAGCATTTGAATACATGCAAACGTATCGTGCGCCTTCAAAGACACTTTTATCTAAAAATCCTCGTGGAAGGCATTGAGAACAAAGAACGAGCTAGCGCGCAATCTGACCACAAAAAAATGCCGGAGCCAAAGTACATATTTCGAAAATAAGCTCTTAGTTTCACGCGTCGCAACCCAATAACGCCAATCCCACAAGTGCTTCCCCGTTAACAGCCTGGAACAAAAACAACCACAAACACATCCAACCGAACGAAGAGATAGGCGCAACTCGGAAGGGGTTTGGAAAAGGGGCTGAGTTTCGTTGAGAGGAGAGAAAAAGATGGGGAGAGGAAGACAGATCGAAGGGTGGCAGGAGAAGGGTTGGCCGCGGTACAGGAATTCGCATAGAGCATTACTAGGGGAAGATGTTCACAGATTGTGCCCCGGAGCGAGACGTATTCGGGTCACTAGTACGTTTTCCTCGCTCCCTCGGGCTTCTCTTCCCGCGTCTCTTACCCTCCAGTCGGCTCCTGCAGACGCGTACCGGGCTAAATCAGCCCTCCCTCTCCTTCTATCCGTTCGCCACCCTCGGCTCGTTCACCCACTGTTCCATCGTTTCTCCTCGCAGCCAGAGCCTGAACATCCGCGATCAGCGTTGGTGTCCCTCTTTCCTATTTTCGTTTCGAGAGAAACGTCAGCCGCACGAGGCGACTTGTGGAAGGAAATCGAGGCGCGTGAACGACGTTGCCACTTCTTCTTCGTAGGATACGAGGGTAGCAAATAGCTTGGCGAAAAGGAACTGTGGACGTGGACGATGCTTCAGGTGCCAATGACGGCCGCCGCTGGATCGTGCTCTGTCATTGGCTGGTCGAATGTAAACCGAAGGCCTGCGTTTTATCGGTTTCGATGGAAGATTGACCGGTGGGTGATTTTCAGGCACGGATAGAGAGCGTTATGATTCTTATGATGAGTTCGCCGCCGTCGTGGTGTCTGCGATATGGGATCTTTTTATTTCCTAGCGCGGTCGTGTGCCACGTGGATCTTTATGGCGCGTGATTTAATATCGGCACCAGAGAACGAGCGAGAATCGTAGTGCACTTAACCCGTAACTACTAAGGTGGAGTCTATCAGATCTTAGCATTTCTTTTTTCCGAATCGATAAAAATATGAGCATCTGAAACTTTGAACAAGCTTGTACGAGGAAATTTTTCATACAACCAATCGAAATACTTTATACATCAAATAATTTATGTATTATAATTTTTCTTTGTTGTTTTCCAATCTATTTTACCATTACTAATTAATATTAACTATCTCTTTTGTCAATGAATAAAGACGTTTGTTAAAAACACACATGTAAACGTTCTAGTGTTAAGACGCACTGAACCAAGAGGTTTATAGGCACGGAATTTGATTTGGCTAGCTCTCACGAGTTGACTGCTAGCCAACAGCACGAGAACGGATCTTGGCCAACACACAATAGGCCGAGGGATAGATGAAACAGTCTTTGGTTTCCATAACTAAATTTAGTAATGGACTTTCACTGCGGAACAAAGCTGCGGGACTTCAGTTTTTCGTTGTACGAATTAAGTTTGGAGATAAAACATTTTGTGGTTATATAATTGAGAAATTTTCAGTACAAAAGTGATTGTCGAGTCTTTGAAATACTAGAAATACGCTAGAATCTATTTAAAAAATGTTGGATGAGTGAATAAACTGTTACATCCTGTTTTATCCGGAAGTACCGCAATTATCGATTTCAATTTTTGTTAAATTAAATTATTGAATTATTGAATTTTATAAACTTTTATAGATATCGAATATCATTGAATTATTAAATTAAATTGTTGGTTTAACCATTTAACATACATACAAAGTGTCCCTAAAAAGAATAGTTCTGTAAAAAGAGAGAAAAAAAGAAGAAATTTTACCGTAATGGTTTAAGTTTCATATTCCGTATTTTAATCCTAAAAATATTGTTGAAATCTTCTACAATTTCTTTTGCAAGAATCTTCTAACAGAGAAAGCTATTTCGTAATTATAAATATTATTCTGAATAATTAAAAATTTTTGGACACATCATCGATACAGCGTGCCTAAAGTAAAAGAAAGCATCAAAGTTATTCTGTTCTTCCACATGACCTTGATATATATACATATTTCACAGTCGAGCAATTATTTCACGCTAGATATATATGACAGGCTGTAGATTCACAAGGTTGATCGAAGCTTACGAAATAGGGGCAACGTTAGTGGCTAGCAATCTGGCACATCTTTCTTTCACCGGCATTTATTCATGGCAGAATCTGTCCATCGTCGTACCGTTTTAAAGTCTTCCAGGAGCTTTGTTCTGCTTGTCGGATCTCATGACGTGACGACCTCGATATCTTAAAAACGGTTCATTATCGAGGAAAAGGCCTGTCCCCGTAACTGATGCTGCGGCGTCGTGACGCTTGAAATTAGCCGACGAGGCCGACTTCGACGTTTCCTTAGCTGTTGGTTGATTTCACAGGACTTGGATTATCGAGACAGTCGGTCGAAGAAAGGAATTCGACTGTCGATTTTCGCAGTGCTTTCCTAGAAAGCTTGTTATCGGATTTCCAACGCAACGCTGGTGCTGAAAGTTATCGATTAGAATATAATGGATGGGGGTAGTTCACGGAGAATACCACAGCATCTAACTCTATAAAAACGAAATTTTATTTTCGGTGATATTCCAATTTTCCGAAAAATTTACTTTTTTGAAGTTTTTAAAAGTAATGCGTGCTTTGTCTATATGGTAAACATCCAGTTCAATCTATTATTCTCAAAACACGCTGAAGGAATTCTGCAGCAAGACTTCCGCTCGAAACCACGCGCACAGCACGACTAGGGGACTCGAGATTTCCTCCATAACGAGCATCGAAAGCGTTTATCTAGATTGCTTTCTACTCGGCCCTTTTCTCGCGGTCTATGGCCGACGAATTGTTTAAACGTTTACCAGTCGCGGCGCACTGAAATCGCTCCTTTATTTATTCGGGCGTGTGTTTGCTCGTGACAATTCCGCCTCGCAACGCTTATCTCACAAGAGATGCGTCCTGCATGTGCATCCGTAATGTTCGACTACGTTTGCGGAGGACTGGTGAGGGGCTCTTGAAGTTGCAATATCCGCGCTTATCCTTTTCGAATCGTTGACTGAGAAACGTATTACAGGCCACGTTCATTTGTCTTCCTTTCAGATGGGAAACGACACAGTTGTAAATATTTTATTATTTAACTTATAAAATATACTGCGTTGCAGAACATTAACTAAAAGTTATCATCAAAGGAATTATTATCGCGATTTCTTAAAACTTTAAGAAGAATTTTAACGGTAGAAAATGTTGAAATCACATGCACTCTGTACTTTGATAAAACACTTAATACTGCTCGCGTTATAGTGGTTCTTTGTTCGAGCGAACGGAAAAAACAAGAGACGCGGCATTTTCGAAGATAACGCGTTGTTGCTTTGCATAAAGTAATTGGAAAGTACATGTTACATTTTCTTTCTTGGAAAGACGGTACATTATCCGGTAAAAGTGAGCATGTTTAAAACAGCGCCAGTGTTGCTTATGGTATCATGTTAGATGCTCCGACGAGTTTGCCTATGCAAATTATATGTAACGTCACTCTCGACGATAAATTGAAAAATTGATGTTGTTATGATTAAGAAAAATTGTGGAAGACCGATTTAATTTAATCTTCGTAAGAGAACTTTTAATTAGAATATGAAGATTTGTTAAAAAAACTTCTATACATTTAAATTGTCTGAAACATTTTGTCATAATTAGATATGTAGCTTTAGAATTAATTAAACAGTTTTTAATTGAACTTTTAGAAAAGAATTTCTACGTTAGAGTCTAGACACGTGTTAGAATTGATCAATTTCTTTAATCAAAATACAAGATAGTAGAATTGGATTAAAGTTGTTAGATATAATAATAATAATAATAATAATAATAATAATAAAAATAGAAAAAACAAAAATATGTAAAATAGAAGAAAAACGATGGAGGTATTGAATACAACGAAGAAACCGATAGATAGATAATAGATATATTTATTTTTATTTAAAGAAAAAGAGAAAGCTGTCTATACAACTTTCCATAATATGAATAACGCAATGAATATTCAATAATTTTAAACAATTAAGAATGTGACGAGATAATTTTATATTTCTATTTAATTTACTTCTTCCAGTTTTCTAATTACAGAACGAGTCAGTTAAATTAAGTTCATAGAGCGAGTTATTTCATATAATAATTTAACTTTCAATCATGTCATATTAAATTACTCCAATTTAGTTACATTATAATAACATTAAAATTAAAAAATAAACAAAAATGGGTGTTTTGACCTGAAATATAGTACGAGTCTGAAGTTACATATCGGAAGATTAAGACACACCGTCAATAAATTCATACATATAATACACCCTTTATGAAAGCATTAACGCGACCAGTATTCCGGACTTTGCCAAATCTATCGTGCTATAGCCTTAATTGATTTCTAACGGTTTTCCTATTTCCGTCTCTTTTTATGGAATTTCCGACACCTCACCTACCACTCCTACCTTCCGCTTTTCCTTCAATATTAGATCCGCCCCATTAACGACAGTAAATCCAATACCCTTCTTACTTTCAAATCTATCTATCTACTCATCCTTTTTGAACTTTTCTGCTCGAGCTAGAAATCAGCCAAACTCCGATTTTCAACGAAACAAGTATTATCCCGAACGCTAACTAAACAACTCTAATTCTGATCTCAAATGCCACTAGTTTATAGACAGTGGATTTTTATTATAGAAAATATACAAAAATGAAAAGCGTAGAATACGCATAGAATACGCACGATAGACAAAAATATATAAAATATCCAAAATAAAGCATTCGTTGTAATATTCAGTAGATGGAACAAATTTTTGCGTAGGTTCCATTACTTTAATTGCATTGATACGAGTATGAATAAGACATGTTCCGAGAGTAAGCAGCCGATCAGTTTTTAATATAGTTAATTTTCTTTCTCTGTAGTTAATTTACTCAAGTTTAAACTCTGGATCTTCTACAAGTCTCGTATGCCAATCACAATATTTTCGTCGTGGTTCAACCTAACCACACACAGCACGAAGACAATAATCTCATCATATTTTCATTTGTGGTTTTCGTCTTATAACACAGCTGCCATTTCTAAAATCCTCTTATCACTCTCTGCAAAATATCACTCACGCTCATTTTCCACTAGAGACCAAACCTCCTTTCCTCCGCAAAAATGCACGAAAGAAACGTTCCGAAAGGAAAGGAAACGAAATGAAACGAAACAAAACGAAAAAGCAGGGAAACTCGAAGGTTCCGCGTGAAGAGGAATTCGAGTGTGCGTGCAGACAGGAGAGCGCTTGTGGAACAATGAGCAGAAAGGATATTTTCCGAGTGATCTCGAACCGCACGAAGGACGTGCTAAAACAGCAGTCGTTCGTCGGCTGCTCCCCGAATAATCGTATCTCGAAACAATATTTCTCCGATGATTCACCTTATCGAGAGCGAAGAATGTATCAAAAGCCCGCACGGTTCGAAAGCACAAGAGGGGTACAACGAGACGAGAAAACCTTTGAAAAGATACCCGGGACTCTCCGTAGAGAGTGCAATAAATTGCGAGAAAAGACGAACCAGGAAGTCGTGGAAACCCTTTGATCCGACGTATATTCTCACCCGATACGAAATGGAGCACGTATTCCTTAGATAGACATCAAAGGATCACGCGTGGTTATGTCATTGACTATGTCGATGATTTCCAAAACGCGGTCTGCGCGAAACAGGGGAAAGGTGTTTCTCTTAAAATTATTCGCGTTTTTAAATATCTCATAAATACATAAAAATCTGCAGTCTGATAATTAGAATCATAATCTATTGTAATGTTTAATGATAGTATAAGCATATGTTATATTATTGCACGATATACCGTTATATGCATATATGTTCAATGAATAATTTATTTATTGTATGAAGTCGTATACCTCGAGGATCACAAGTAACAGATCAATCAATATATATTTATAACAAACAGTCAAATGATCTTTCTAAGTATGTAATATCTTTGAGGTTCGCTCTCAATACGTCATATACCACAACACACGCATTTAGCAAAGTAATGTTAACGTTCGAGATTCTGCATTTTACTCATCTCGAATATATATACGTATACGAAAATAATATAGAATAATAACAATATATGCAACACACAAGTTATATAATATAATATTCTTGAAACATATCAACGGTACTGCATGTTTTGCGTATTCCAATTATGGTGGGGCACACCCACACCGAGCTTTCCTCCGTAATAACACGAGAACGAACTTCACTGAAACTACACCTTTTTTTTTTTTTTTTTTTTTTTTTTTTTTTTTTNCGAGAAGGCGAGGTGAGTGGTCTTGGCAGGTATGGGCCCACCAACTTTTCCGAAATTCTCCGCACCGGATCGGCAATCTGGAGGGTGCCTATGGCATCGACCAGCCGCCACCCGGCTGTAGGAGGATATCAGATACATCGGGGTTTCCCAGGGCATGGTCCTACACCCTGGGAACCCATACCCGCCTCGTGCTCCCCACTGAAACTACACCTACTGATCAGTCAACACTTCGGACTGCTTCTACACCTACTGAACAGTCACTATCTCGGACTGCTTCCACGACATTCGGACAGTCAACACCTCGGACCGCGTTCACGACATTCGGACAGTCAACACCTTGGACTGTGTTCACGACATTCGGACAGTCAACATCTCGGACTGGATCTACCACTACAGATCCGTCAACATCTCAACGTTGGACTGGATCTACAACGACAGGATAGTCAACATCTACTCGGACTCGATCTCGCCTATAGATCAGTCAGCATCTCTACACTGATTTTCAGAACCTGAAAACAGTTAACATTCGTCTATTTCAATTATACCTTACGTGATGGCATGACTATCTTGAGTATAAAGTTATTGGAAATAGATATATTATAACCTGTTAACGCAGTGTTATATCAGCTCAAACACCCCTATTATCTTAACGGAAATCACGTCTCCCCGCGACTGGTCAAAAATACATTTACAACAAACAAATTTCCAAATTTCATTGCATTTGAAGAAAAACAACTTTCAAAATAAACGAAAATCTGTTAACGATATTTTTTTACTTGTACATATTACTTTTTTTTATCAAACTGACGATATAAATGTTCTCGAATGTTCCACGCTACAGTCAATATTCCTCCTGTCTATTTTTCAGCAGCATATTTTCATTTAGATTATGAACATTCTTCCACAAAACTAAACATGTCACGTACTTTTACAGACTACGCAACAAATATTCAAATGCTTTGAGCAAAATGATATCTCTCTATGTCTAGTGTATATCTTTGTTGCGAAATGTACAGCTGAATATGCACAGCTTCTACGTTCGTTATTCCAAAAGATGCTTATTTCGATAACGAAATGAGACAGAGCCGTTGTATAAGTAACATTTTTTGTTTAAAGTAATATGCAGAACATTTGGAAAAAATTTGCATAGTTTTCTCTATCACGAAATACGTATCAACGTACTGGGTATACGAATTTTTCAGTTCCTCCATGTTACAGTTGTAAATAATTAGAAAATGAAAAATGCGAATAAACTGACTCTAACAAAGAAATAAGTTTACTCCAGATTAGTACTTTGTCAATACTATTTACAATATTATATTATAATGTTTTCTCAGTTACAGTTATGTGGGCAAATAAGTAATGTAGGCAAATAATTAACCTAAAAAAGGAAAAACCAAAAGTCTTATATATTTTTACATTTCTAATAAAATAACGGAAGATGTATACAAATATAAATATATATATCTATATATATGTGTGTATTTGAGTTTTTAAGACACACTAATATTTACTCAGTTTACGGCATTCAAACGCTTCTAGCTACATTATGTCTTTCTGTGTACATATACCTCTATTTTGAAATGAAAAACTTCAGCAAGGCCACAAACTCGGGAAACCAATGCTCCGGTGTTCGGTTTCCGGACGCGGCGGGCTTACTTCCTGTTCTTACCGTGTCTTATTCAGAATTCTTCCCGCGTCACCTCACCCATCAGCCGTAGCAATTTTATCCGCAAATAAATAAGGACGTCTATCCGCTCTATCTGTGCCTTCCTTTCTTTCTTTTGGTCCTGATGAGTGTTCGGTGGCTGTACGAAAACATCTGTACACACAGCTATCTAGGATTTCTCGCGTCTCTCAGGGATGTCGCATGTGGAATGGTTAAATTTACTGCAATTGGTTTTTCGAAATCGGATATTAGGGTGATTTCGGAATGTTTCCATCTTATTCGATACTCTGCGGGATACTATCGAAGGAAGACGGCTTCCGGTTTTATTGATACAGTAGAGTATCAGGTGCTCGAATTAACGACCCCTGTTTTAATGGTACATCTATTTTTGCAATGGTGATTTTTACAGATAACTTCGTGACATTTATAGTTTTGATAAAAAGATCCGAATGCTTACGAATATTAATATATGTGGCAGCACATAATCTATTTATATAATTCAATATCTGTTAGAAACCACATTTTTTAATATTTTATCACTCACAAAAAATGTAGAAATTTTTCCTTCTATTTTTTTACATACACTTATTTGTAAAGAAGAAATTAAATACTTGAAAACTTCAGAGCTTCTCGAATCTTAAACTCTTTGCAATTCTTATTGCTTCCTATATACAAGACTTCTACTTGTCGGCATTACCTAAAATACTAAAATAAATGAAAACCTTACCGAGGCATTGGGTGTAGTGTTTCCGCTTGCTAATTTGAATTCTATTAAGCGAGAAACTTTCTCTTTGACTGCGATTACAGGAACGTTTCCGTAGCTAATTAGCTCTGAATACGTCCTAAATTAATTTGCAAAGCCAAGAGTACTTTGATTCATCAGAAACTTGTAACTTCACCAAGTAACAGACTATGTTCTTATATAGTTGTTTTTAGTTTATGATAATATTTTATCAGCGTTTTATCGTTCCGCTCTATTCCAACGTTTCGTGAGGGTTCTAATTCTCTTCTTCAGGCCAGACTTGACATTTTTATCTGAGTAATTATTCAAATACAAGCTTATTTCGATAATGTCCGGTGCTGATTTCATGTATCATAGTCCACATCTTTTGATTTCTACTATAGTACCTATAGCTCGAACTGTCCGGATTTTGCAAATTTTATCGCGATACCGTCGTCGATGCGCTACATGCGTGCGATTTCTTGATCACAAGCAACCGTCTCTCGTGGCATCTCTTCTTCGACGTCCCGTTTGAACCCAGCAGGCGGTAATTCGATGCATCGCAGGTGGAACGACGGGAAAAAGGATTGGAAAAAGGAGCAGAGGAGAGGGGTTGGGGTCCGAGCTAAGAAGGACCGCATTCTGAATAATTCTAAATATTCGCATCGTGTTACGTTTGCACTAGTGAATCAGAAAATATGCTGTTTACGTCGGGGCAAGGTACACGTTCACTCGTCTCTGTGCCTCGACCACACGTAGGCTCAAGTCTGCACAAAGCGAGACGAAAGTGCATTGGTATAGCCAAGATGCTGTCTGCATTGGTCGTATTTATGTGTGTTATTTTTGAATCTTGGTTGACACATAGATTCTTAAATTTCATGATATTGCGTTGATGATAAACTGGTAGAAGAAAATAGATGGAGATATAGAGAGTTTGCGAAGAATGTACAATATCAAGCATAAGTACTAGAACTGAAGAGCACAAAAATAATAGGAAAGGAGATAGTAAGAACTATCAAAATAATTGTATCCGAGGATTTAGTGTCAAGTATGAACTATAGTATTGTAATAGTATAGTATTGTAATAGATGCGGTGTTTGTATTTACATTCCTTTGAAATCACTATTTTTTGTGCTTAAACAATTCAATGTAACTCATGTTTCTCATTTCATCTTCAAGTTCCATGAAACTCTTTCTTTAACCTTTTCCAAAGAAATTATGTCAAATAAACTCTTAAAATTTTTTCCTTAAGAAACGTTCTGCTTGAAATAATTGTTTTTTTTAAATATGTCTTTAAAAAGTTGCTTCAATCTTTTTCAAAGAACGCAATTAACTCAAACAAAATTAAATCGACCGTCATCGTGACCTTTGCCTTTCCATCAGCCTTTATTCGTGGAATAGCAGTGGCATTTATATAACGATGACGAACAGTACGTATTAACAGCAGAATATAATTGACGGTCGCCGAGAAACTAGACGTATCTTCCTTCATTATTTATCGTTTGTCTCGTGGTAAGATGGCTCTTCTTCGCACTGAAACAGTTTTAAATACTCGGTGGTCGATTTCCAACGCAGCGCAGCCGCAGTCCTTGGGACTTGAAATTTTAATATTCCGTCGTACGTATTTGACACGAAAATCAACGAACCGGGCAAAGGCGGTTTAAATATGGGATTGTCTGCCTTGGGAAGAAATGTCAGGTCTTGTGCACAATTTTCTACTGTTTCTTTGTTGCGCCATTTAACGATTATGTTCCACCTTTTGTTTGATTCATTTTGACTATTCTTTATCTACGTTGAGCTCTCAAAGTATTAGTCTGTTATCTCGGAGCTTTAATACGAATGTAACGCTTGTGATAGACTTCTGCGATATTTTTGAAATCAGACATTTGCGTGCTCGTTTGTATTCACTAGTTTGTATTTTTGTGGAGTCAGAATTATTTTCTCTACTGAGAGAATGACTATGATTTTTTTTAATTACAAGTGTAGTAACTAATATTATATTAAAGATACCTTATTAAGAAGCTAAACGCGTCTTAAAATGATTTAGCAACTAAACAATACAAAACGCTCATATAACAGTGAATATATTCTAGTGAAAGTTCAACGATCGAGATCTCATAAATAGGGTAACAATGATATTATTTTTGGGGTAGGCATCGTGCCGTCAGAAATGATGGAGTTACAACTCAAAGAAATTAGAATTTTGAATTATTCCCCGGGCGCAATAATGTTGCCATCAGATTTATGGATTCAATTTTAACAACCGGGAGCTTTACGTGCTCGCGCTACCTTTCGGTAGTTTGTAACTTTGTATGCCTGGAACACAGCTTTGAACTGGTGCACTGTTAAAATCGTGTGCCCCAATCGTGACCTTATTCTTCTCTTTCCCTTGCTTTGGCCGCGCCACGGTAATTCAAACTCTTTCTTCGCTAGAATTTCATCGGCGAATGTCGATTACTTTTTTGCAAATGCTTGCTCACGAAACGTTTTTGTTTCGATGGTTTAAATCTCGCGATTTTGTTTAAATCTCTGTGATTATGTGAATCTGTTTAAATCACACGCCCACGCGTGTCGTCGAAACTCCGATCTAAAAGGATGATTTAAATCGGGACTTTTTATTGTCCCATTTTAATAATAAAGGAATTCGCCATAACGATAGATAGTAATTGATCGCACAAATGTTCGTTTCGACCCTCTTCTGGAAGATAAATACGCGTAAAAAAAGGTCGTTAATTAAGATAAACCTTTATTTATAGGTACGATTACCCTCGTTTCTGTAGAAGAAGGCCAAAGCGGTTGTTGAACGGTGTCGACAAGGGATACTTATTTTAACCTATGGAACTTCGCACATAAGTTAACCCACGGTTCATTCGGATCTTTAGAAGGCTTTTTTTTTGCATGACTTTCTTTGTACTTGGCCTAGTGGTCACTTGGTCGCCATAGTTTTATTTATAAAAGTGGAACAGCCCGTTCAAAGTGTTTTTTTCTTTTTTTTTTAATTCCTTTCCTCCTTTAACGGAAAATAGAAAGACTTAATTAATTTTAAGATAAGAGATGGTATTTAACATTTCATTTTTTCAAATAAGCAATCGGTAAAAAACATTAATATATTCTTTGGGGTTACACTCATATATTTTCTTCATGTGGTTTTGAATATATCATGTTCTTCTGTCGAATATCTTATAAAAAGTCTAAAAATATCGGTAAAGTTGTATGAACTCGTATTTGTCAATGTTACTCTGCGCTATCGATATTTTCTCGGTTTGCATTATCTATAAGAAAAAAAACACATACACACATACATTTTTTGAAGAGTCACACATCTCCCAACTTAACATTACTTTAAACTTTCATACTTCAAATTTTCGATCTCATCGAATAACACGAAACTTTTTCATCCCATTCATATTCCATTCCAATAGTAATACTATTCAAGTCATGGAAGACTAAAAATTCATACTTCTTCAAATTTTCAAGAAAGTGACACGCAGTGACGTGTACATTTTCTATGTGATAACGTCACTGCTATTAAAATTCAATAGGATTAACGATTTCTCGCGTAGAGGGGACGATGGAAACAAAGACACGATGACATGGCGGACACATTGCACGAGCTAATTAAGGTAATTAGTCAGGCATTTTCGGGCGCAAATAAGCCATCATAAAATGCGTTATTGCGGTATACACCAGCAGTTGTTAGTTGAATTATTTCTCTAGATATATTATTGGTTTTTGGTATCTGAAGGATAATGAGATGCAGTCGCGCTGTCATGCATGTTGAATCAATATTTTCGAATAGTGGAACAATGCCTGCCGACGAACAATGATATGCAACAAGTATAGCCGGTTCTGATGTGTCCAAGTGAACGCATTTAAATAATCTGATTAATTAATCGGCCAATGGCTCAGGCTGATTAGTTGAAGTCGAATTGAAAATTCACAGTCGTAGTTGATGCAGGTAAATTCAGTGGTTTCGTGAGTCGGGCAGGTGGTCTAATTTTCGGTTCGGTTAAATTAACAACTTTTTCCAAATTACTTTTTCATATTTCGCAATCATACTTACCTAAATAAATTTCAGATTATTATCATATCGAAAAAATCGAGCTCCCATTGATTCGCCTATATTCCGTATATAAAAGAAGTGAGGTTTTATTATTTAACGAAATCAAAACAGTTTATTAATGAGCGCTCTGAATTGAACCGAGGAATCTGAACCGAAATAAATCCGATGGGACGAGATTCTCTCTGGGAGAATATCGTCAATTATCTGTAAATGTTATTCGTTTCCATTCGTTGGAATAATTCGACGAAGTCGTTCAAGCGAAATTTCATCGGGTCGAGATTTCGTAGAGCCTTTAAAACGTTTCGTCGTATTGAAAATCAAAAATGTTTCTCCACCATTACGTGTCTTTCGCATCTCTCTGATATTTATTACTTCTCGATATTCCTCTCTTGATGTCCCACGAAATTTTCCTCGCTCCTTTTACCACGTCATTCTCATCCCTAGCTCGAGGAAAAGTACGTAACATCGCTTCGTAACTATTTTCCTCATTTCCAATTTCCTCTTCCCGCTTGTTCCCGCGATCCAGCTTCTTCGTCCTCCATTGCTTTCACGCTGGAGATGGCGAGGACGCTGGAAATTTATGGAAAGTGCGAATTTCAGGGGCAGTAGGAACTTAGGGGAAATTCTTGGCCGGTGACTGCTTGCTAAGGAAGGAGAGAAGAAAAAAACGAAAGGATTCTTTTCTTTTTTTTCCCTTGCTTTTTCCATTTTTCTTTTTCCTCTTGATTCACAAAGCAGAACTGCTGATGAGGTTTCGACGCTTTCGATCGGATACACGGCCTTCAAATATTGCCTATATCGCGTTCCTATATCCGAAGGATTTCGTTGTGGAATTCGCGTCCTCGTAACCATCGACGAATTCGACGTCCGTAAAAATTTCGCATCTCCCGGATAAGATCTTCGCGAATGGATCCTTTTTATTGGTTTAAGCGTCACGATATTTCACGGAAAATTTCGTATCAAGCGGCTCGGGATCTCGGGCTTAGTGGCTTCAGGCGTGAGAACAGAAAGTGCTATGAAATATTGTTTCACGAACATTGCGTATCTCACTTTTTTTTACAGGCTTTTTCCTTTCTATCGCGCGAAAAGTGTATCGAAAATCAGGAATTGCGGCTAGTTTTGTTTTTTATCGACGAATTCGAATATTGTGTCGAAGATCGATCGATCAACGCACTATTTATGATTGACTAATATTTACATATAGTCACGATCACTGTCATATCTTCTTTCTATTGTACAAATATAAATCATAACAGATAGACACTTCATTCATGTGTTAGGAAACATGGAGAAAAAATAGGAAAGTATTTATAGTGCGATGAAGCAGGGATAGTATAATAAGTAAAAATTATGAGTCGATAAGTAATGACTACATTCTATTTTCGTCATAAAATTCACTCTTCGTTCATTCTCGTTGATAATACGTTACGTTAATATCATACACGCGAATTACGTCCAACAGTGTAATATGAAGCATTGATTATGTGGCAAACATGTGACAAAGTGATTTGCATGAGCTCATGATACGCCAGTCGGTTTAATAATAGTTTCAATAACAATAATTGTGTGTCAAATTTGCGACAGCCGAGGATAGCATGCAGCTATTGAATTTCGACTGGTTGAGATTCACTGATAATACGCATACGAAATTTAGTTATTCGGCCCATACGATAAAAATGTTAACTTCCATTCGCGCCTTTAAATCTCTTAATCACGTACGTGAATTTGTGGATTGACGCGATGACAAAAAATGTGGACATTAAATGCGTAACCAATACCAGAAATGAAATTTTCAAAGATAGAAGTACAACTTCAATACGAATATTAAAATCGGATATTTCTTTTATTTGAACACTCGTTCGTATCATTTGCAGTCGATATTTAGTCAAATTACAGGAACATGATACATAATGAAAATCAGCTATTGCAAACTCTGGGTATTCATTATAACGAAGTTCTATCGCTTCCATAAGACACCTTGTGATCCCTGTGTTGTCACTACCATGATACATACTACCTTCGCGATCATGAACGCGTTCACGTTTCAACCGGATGGAATTTCCTTCGTGTGGTCCACGAGGAAACAATGTTCACAACAACAGAGTCTTATGACTCTGTGGCCGGTAACACGGTTACTATGCTGCCATTTCTACGCTATTGGAAGAAACAGGTTTCAGGATGTTCGTGCGTGCATTCACGTTATTTTGCTGCGTGTGATTCTGTGGATTATTCTTTTGTCATAAATCGAAATAATTACGCCACAATTTTTGCGTTTTTTTCTTTTCCTTTTTTTTTTTAATGAAGAAATATGAATCCCTACGAAGAGATAATTTTGGAGTATTAAAAAACATCATTCATTGTATTTATCATATCAGTTACATATTAATTAATTGGCCGCAGGGATATTAAATTTTGTATTATTTAGTACTATTCTTGTATGACCATACAAATTTAATACTATGAAAAGTAAGGTAAAGAATAAAAAATAAGTTCCATATTTTGTTCATAAAACAGAAAGCAAAGATAAATTTACAGGATGAAGAGTATCCTATGAAATAATTTTGTTCCTTTAAATACTGAAATGTACAGTAATAAGCACCTCTCTGAAGCAGAAATAGTTTCCCATTATTCCTTTCCCCCTGGAAACGTTAAATTACGTATATGTGTTTACGCTTACGTCTTTCATACGCCATAACTGTTTGTTTGGTAACAATAAATGCATATTATTCTGGATAATTTAAATGCGTGCTTCATTCAACACGCATATGCTAGCAAATTTTTCGAACCAGCCACGATACTTTACGGTTCATTGCGCAGAATTTGATTGGTTCATCGAAATTTAAATGGTTCCCGAAAATCTCTTTATTCACGTCGATTTTCATTCACAATGAATATTTAACGGGTTGTTTGTCGATGATTTATTATTATTCGCCTGAACTATTACGTATTTATGATTTTTACGTTTTTTAAGTATTAATTTGCGTGACCCATATCGATTCGTTTTATGCATATAGCACATTAAATTGCAAGCGGTTTATTTTACTGTTATATGCTACTCCAATACTGCAATTTTTATTTACATAAAGATTTCAATTTATAATTTTTAAAGAAATTATGTTGAAGATCAGTTTTATCTATTTTCTTAAATTGTTGTTTAATCTTTTGTTAAAAAATTATACGATATTAATTAATAATTCATAACTTTTATTTCCATACGTGTTGCATCATACTTTTACAATCTTTTCTTTGCATATATTTAACTAAGCTAGTAATGGTTAAATTCATATTTAAATGTTTTTTTTACATTAACGTGGATTATACATTCTTTGACGTCGAATTGAGAATCAGATGCTTCATTTCTTACATAGGATGTTTACGTCAGAGACTCAAAAGATTGCTGAACACCTCTATTAGTTAAGCTAGCCCATCCACGGCATGGTATGTAAAGTTTAAATTAATATCGTCGCGGGCAGCTTGCTGTCATGGCACAACAACGTTTTTCTTAAAATTAATTTAACCTTTAGCTAAAGTTAAATCGTTTTGCGGTTGAAATTACATTCGAAACTTGGACGAACTTCCTGTTAATAATGCAATTGAGATCTTAATATTATAGAACCACTGCAGCGCTCGTCTATTTCGCAGAAAATCATCTAGTGATAGAATTTCTACATTCCAGTAGTCGCATTGATACGAGAATACGTATGCGATTATTTTAACTATTCTTGCTCATTTCTCGCTTTAATAATATTATTGGTAAATTATTACGTAAGAGTGGTAGTTGCCAGGTAGTAGACACATCTGGTATAAACAATTATCTGTTATCGAATCTTCATTTTATTTCTGCTTCCAAGGAACGAATTATATTATGACTTCCTGTAAGATCTTCAATAATTGCTTGGGCTGTTGATTACACACTTTAAAGATTGTTTTTAAGCGCACCTTCTGATTCTGGTTAGAAAGCAGAGGGGGAAGATAGACGACGTTTAAAGCCTTTACCGTAGCCATTTAATGACTGTCCCGAATGAGCTTAGGTTTATCTAGGACGTTATATTGCTTCTTTTCGTTTCGCTATCGAGTGTAATACGAGGTTAAGAGATTATTGAACAAGACCACTCCAGGAAATGAACGAAGCGCTCAGCGAATTAAGAGTTATTCTAAACTCCCGCTTTCGGTGATTAAATTTCGTTTCGCATGAAACAATGGCAATTGTAAGTTTAGGCAAACTAAAAGTTTCTTATAGACTCTCCGATTCTCAATTTAAACAAAATATTTAAGTGTTTCAGATTAAAACGTTTTGGTCTTATTTTATGAAATAAAAAAGTAAAATAAATGAAAAGATGGAAAAAAAAGGGCTGTATCGATGATGATTTGGTTTGTTACGCAAGTGTTACACAAGCCCATTTTTGAGGACATGTTAATTAAAAATTTTACGGTTAACGTGAAGATTGAGTCAAAAGATGGGATCTTGAAATTGTTGTATGAACGTAAATGGTCTGTGTTTCCGTGGGTCGTATAAATTGCTGGACCTGGTGTCTGTATACTTTATAGCCATAGACGTGTCGTAAATCCATGACATGATGCACGTGCAACTCGTGATCACAGGATCCGCTCTTCGAACCTAATTGATTTCCTTCGCCTGTATCCATTACTGTCATTTTACTAATCTTTCAATTACTAATATAAGCATAATGCTTGAAATCGTAAAAGCATTATTTGTTAGATTAATTTATACGAAATGTCATTTTCTCAATTTGTAGTAGTATGAATTTGACAGGCCAGTATCATCCATTAGATTTTGTTTGATATTCTTTCTATCTGTTTCAAAAACATCCATTACACCATTATTTAAAAAATCAAATAAAAGAAACACATCATTTCATCAATGTCGCATTAAATTCCAACACAATGACTAGTACTAAAATTTACTGCACGAAGCATTAAGAAATCTTATCCGTCACAGAAATCCGAAACGTTTCAATATTCATACAGAGTTTATCGTGGGTGTTCCTATACTGGACCACTCGACAAAGATCGATTAATTCATTTTGCTGGCGATTACGAACAATCCGATTATTTTAGCTGACTAACAGAGCAGCACGAGCGTCCCGGCACAGTCGCGGTACGTCAAACGAACTGGATATCAAATGATACGGTGGCAAATCCGTTTTTAATTTCTAATTGTTTTCCCAGCTCGTGTGCAGTACGACCTTGTCAATTATGAAACTATTGAATTTCGATAGAGAACGTTGTAACACGTATAAAAAGCGTCGCAATAATTGATATCCTAAATATTTCCTTATCCTCTCGGTCAGAATTGTTGGATATTCTAAAAAACCTTTTTTTAATAACTTTTATAATAGTGTTAATAAATTAAGTTATTCACTTACCACTATTATTATTAACGAAACAAAAATTTTCGTGCCCGACTTTTGCAATAGAGAGTTCAAATCCTCAGAAAGAATATCAAAAGATTCAGATAGAGACGCAATGTCCCTATGAACAGAGAAACTTGTATAAAAATCCAATGAGCCGCAAGTTTGTTCTGTTTTACAAAAGAAAATATTCGCTAAGCAACATCGGTATAAAAATTGTCTGGAGATTACTTGTTTGACTTTACTAACCAACGGGAAAGAATTTCAAATTTTCTGTGTCAAATCAATTTAATATAAAATTCCCTTTTTTCATTTTTCTGTCACTCCTCTAGCAAATCGACGTACATATTTCAGAAAATTTCAAGTCAGATTAAATTATTTTTGAAATCATACACATATATATACATATATCTTAATATATTAATACAAAATGATGCTTTAAAAAATTCTCATCTTGAAATAATCAAAATTTTCGTACACATTTCTCAAGACTTTTAATAATTTATTTCATGTTATCTCGTTCTTTCTTTGCAATGTATTAGATCCATGCGAAAAGAAGTCGGCGAGTTGATCCATTGCTATACTTCACGTTTACTGAAATTGAATTTTGGCGTGCAAGTTTCGTTTACGAAGAAGTATAAATTCTACAGCGACAAATGGTTCCGTTGGGACTGGAAGGGTTAAACTAGCTTAGGCAAGCGAAACAAAAGGAAAATAAGAATATAGAGATACGAGAAGGAATTTCAACTGTTCTCAGCAATAATGCTAAAAATCCTTGAATGTTTGTCCATGTAATATCTTTCTCGAAAAAATAAATAAAAAAGACAGATACTTTAACAGAATTTAAATATCACTTGCAGTAAAATATCATTACGTTTTTGATACACTTTCATTTTTATATGTAGAATTTCTACTACAATAATTTATCAGAGGATAAAGTTCCAGAGCTATTAATTAATAAATCTGAAATAAAAGAATTAAATATGTAGAACTGAATGGAACAAAATAATACAGCTAAACGAGTAGAATCACAACAGTGCAGACGCTATTAAAGTCACAACTTATTTGTAATTAACTTGAACTTTATATAGACGATGCATATTTCGGGTATTAGAAAAATAAATTCATAGTGCATGTGTCTCTTTCCTCTTTTTTTATTTTAATGTCTGTCCTTATATCGCATATTGAATTCACTCGCATGACGTGTGGGTTAAAAGCTATGGCTTTATGTTGCTCGTATCATCTTCAAACAATTTTTTTACATCCCTAGTTAAAATGTCATACACAGGTACATAGATATAGTATAATACAACCGTAAAAGCGCGCTTCTTTATTTCTACGTGTCATGGGTGTCACTCAATTTGGAGGGTTGCATTGTTCACCTTTGTCCTCCTTTTTAAAATTCCATTCGCGTCGTATGATCAAACGGAATAATTTATTTCATTATTATAAGATATTTATTGTAAAAAGCAAGAATGCTTTTTTCCCGCTTGCCTCCTTATAAAACATATAATCAAAAGCTACTTAATAACGATCTAATAAAATAATGTGATGTTTCGTATGAGAAGGAGAAGCGAAAACTCCAGAGGTTGAGTCGAAGGTCAAGAACTCGCAAAAATCGGAGGAACAAGAAAATCGAGGTGCTTTGTGGAAGGAGCGCCAATAAAACAGCACGCGACAAATGTTACGGCGCCTTTTCTGGCGCGAGCAGTAATGCAGAGGATACGGCAGACACAGAAATAGTCGGTGAAAACAATGTTGTGAAAGTGAAAAGCGAACGTAGGAGAATAGAGAAGAAGGAAGAAGGGGAAAAAGTGGAAAGGAAGACAGAATAACGAAAATGGGATATAGAGATATAGAGAAAAGGTGCGAGGGAAAAAGGTAAGGGGTAAGCTAGACAAGCGATGAAAAAATGAAACCTTGTACGCTCGTGAGCGCGTGTAGTCGCTAAACAATAGCGTCAGAAAATGGGTTGGCGCGTTGTCGGACGTCAGGACGTGTCTTCCGCCTCTCTTGACTGGAGAGGTAAAAGGAAGGCAAGAGATAAGAGAGAAGGCGAAAACCAAGGGAAAGTGTTGAAGGATGTTAACCTTTTGCGATATCGTATCGATAACAGTGTATTAGCTGTGTCGGACAGTTTGACAGCTACTTGTCATTCGTATGGAGCAATACACGAGCTACTCAGAATCCAAATTGATCAACTCCATTTGTGAAAATTTTAGTTTTAGCACCAGAATGAGCGATGTTTGAATGTTTAATTTTTGAGAAACCAAATTTAATTAACTTCCGTAGAACGTAATACGAAAGCAATACAAAGTACAATACGACGGTAAAAAATTGTATATTTAACCCTTTAGTTCTTAGAAATTGTGTAATCAAAACTATCATAATAATATTCTACGACAGTATTAATCATACCAGGTTTCTGTTTCCACATCCTTGCGATACAAAATTGACATTCGCGATTTGTAATTGAATTATGAGATTTTTTATATTGGTAGAATTGATGTCGCTTTCATTTGAGCGCAACATATTACAAGCAATATTTGAGAAAGCAGTGACATATCACCGGACGGAAACAAAATAACGGATTTCGGTAAACAAAACAGTGAAGATATGGGAAAGACAGGTCCTGGTCCCTTCGTACGGTGTTGTTCCATGAGACAGCGTTATAGCGACGCCAACACAATAACTCGTCCTTGTGGGAGTTCAGCGAAGATTCCCTTACGTATAGATACGGAAGACACGCGCGGAGCTGAACGAAGAAAATTAATAGTAGCAAGCAGCATTCGGGGAAATTCGATGCAAACGGTATGAATTCATTGATACGCTTATTTAATTTAATAGTTTAATAATATTAAGAAGCATTTTACGTTTAGTATGACTTGATATAAAATAAAGAAACGTTGAAATTCCTACACATAACTCAAGCGCCTTAGATATCAGACAAAAACAATATTTAGTTCGAAGGAGTAAATATTATGATATTCATAACAGAAAAAATGTGTTTCTAATCTTAACTACTCAAAATTGCCCTGAAAATTACGCGCGCGCAATTATTATTAATTATTATTAATAAAACATCAAGTAGCTTCCACAGAGAGTGACACAAAATCAATCCTTGCTCTATTGCTTTACGAATTTCATTAAATTGTTTTCACTACTGCGGAATACCTGAGTACCGAAAGAGCGATCTATCTGTCGATATCTATACAAGTTAAACAACATTAAACAGATTATATTAATCCCTAATGCAAAGTAGTGAGTGTAGAAAGACTTCTAGTATATTATGCGCCCGCCAAATGTGTGGATGTACAATGAGAGTCAAAAGTGAGTATACCTTGAAGGCAAAAAATTGATTTAAAAACTTTTATGTATATGTTGCATAAATTGAAAATTGACTGAAAGGATACGAAAAATATAGAGGTATACAAATTAATAGTGAGAAATATAGACAAGCCTGTAATTAAATTAATATTAAACGAATCTGATTTATGTAAGGTATGTACTCTCTTTTGATTCCTACTGTATATATACATATGTATATACATACAGAAGTTGTATACAGGTACGTAAATAGCAACACGTAACTAACTACACTTAATCCCTTTACGACGAATCCATACATTCGCATGTTGGAGCATATGTACCTACTTCACGCGTACGTACGAATCACCACATAAATTCATACACATATATCCGACTGGCGCGTAAATATCCATGCATATGCATGCACATGCATGCACATATAAATTCATATATACATACTTACGTGTACATACCGGTAGGTGTGTGTATAGGGTGTTGCACAAGGATGGACCTACAAATTGCTGAAAGATAATTGCAGAAAAATTCTGAGCAAAAATCATGGTAACTGTGTGTATCTTATCGTTATTTGTGATAAGATACAATATCTTTATTAAAAACTTAGAATATTCGTTTTTAATGCAAACGTATATGATTTGTAAAATGTAATATTTATCATTGTTATTATTATAGCATCAATATTACTTTAGAATTAGTTGAAAGTATTTCGAAATTATGAAATCCGTGTAATATGTCCTGTTCTATATAATCATGCAAAGCATTTGGCGGTTCAGCCGATCGCAAACACAAACCGAACGCATAACTGAGAAAAAATTGGTTGACGCATAACTTATAGAACACCGTGTGTGCTCGTAACATAAATGTACATAAAGGTCTCGGTGTTAGGGTGTGATGGGCAGGGTAGATGTAGGTTTGGAGAGGGTGTTGCGAGTCATAGGTGAATCGAGGCGATCTGCATAGGCGCGCTATCGGACGGGTGGTGGCGGTCACCTTGTTTGCAATTGGCTCGTTGACTTAAGCCGATGATGCACGGCTTCTGACTGTGCGTTGAATATAAATCCCAAGCCCGGTGCCGGTTCTGGCGGACATTAGCTGAGTCGAATAAATCTGATCGCGACCGGATAACGTCCGCGAACGAACTTCCTACCGCTCAACGGTTTAATGTAGCTCAGATGATCAGATTTTAGATCAAGTCAATTCGATGCGGAATGTGAATCAACCGCCCGTGAATTGACAGACTAATACGCCTTGCATTCCATAAAATGGATCGCGTACGTTGATTTTTACTCCGAATCGGATTGCGAGGTTCGCTGAACATTGTGGATTTTGAAAAATGCACAATCTGCTAAGATTTTCATACAGTTCGTGAAGCTGATTATATTGTAAGTATTTATGATCCGACTATTTGCTAATTCAAATTTCTTTAGTTTTAGTTATAAGATATTTTTATCAGTGAAGTATTATTCATTTAGGAATGTTATGTATATGATAAGAGAATAATAATTAATTAGATATATTATAATGTAAAGTATTCGATAAAGTACAATTTTTTAGAGTTTTCCAATAAATGTGACAAGTTGATGTTCTAATACTTATGGCTAGCTTTATATAAACTTGAATATTGTTCAAGAAACGATAAGAAAAAAAAAAGAAAGAAAATTAAACATACGCGTGTCAATATTATTAAAGAGGTGAACTGAAATTTCATTCCATCCAATTCCGCCCTTGCTTATTCTTAATCCGCTCGAAATTCCACCCTTGCTGATTCTTAATCTATTCGAAATTCCGCCATGCAGAAGGACAGGATAACTGATCGAAGCACCTGGCAGCTTTTTGTTATCGAGCCGTGTACTGAATTTCAGGCAAGAATTAATCCTGCGTAATACCCGCTGGTGGATGTTGCACCACGAACCACAGAGCAAATAAATAAAGTAGAGCGATAGGTAAATGAAGCATTCTACTCAGTCGTCGGTGCTCTTACGTCGCGCTGCTTTCTTCCTCCTTCATCTTCGTTCCTCTTGTGTTCCACTCTTTCATCTTCTCCCCTTGTCTCCTTCTTCTTTTCTCTTCTTTTTCCTGTCTCCGAGCATCTCTCTCTTCGTCTTGTACACGTGCACCCCTTTCTCATGGAGCACGATTTCAACCCTTCGCCATTCCGCTCCTTGCATAGCCGTCTACAGTGTTTACCTGCGGGAAACCATCGACCTACGTCGACATTCTCGTTGCCGGCGTCAGTGAGGAATACTCCAATTTGTCAACCGCGTACGAGCACTTTTTTCCAAGACCCTCCGCTGCCGCGTTTCGAAGGGTGAGCTTTCAGGAGAGCGACACAGCAACCGCGTCAAGTGCGTCGCAGTGACGTAGCCCTGACTGCTAAGGGCATACTGGGATGGACTATGGTCTACGGTGTAGGATCGAACAGAGGGGAATTCGATAGTCTCAGTTAAGGTTTGCTTCGGAATTTACATGTATAGGAGCTACCGTTGCAGAAGGAACGTTGCACGCGTTGCGTGCGGTTTGCGGCTTTCGCTCTGCTCGATGCGTCTTTCCTCGTTGATTAACCTGTTGTCTAGATATCCTTTGAATTTTGAACTGGGTGATTAGCTAACGCGATCTCTTAACTAATGATTTAATGAAGAGCAATCCCTTTATCAACGTTGTTTTCCTATTTATTTCGTACTTTTAATTTGTCTTGATTAATTATTTATCTTCGCGCGTATACTACAGTGGCTTACGAAAGTATTCGAACACTCCCAGAAACTTTTTATATATGTATATATTATACACGACATTTTGAAATCTTATTGGCGCGGTAACGAGATACGGAAAATTTCAAACTAATTTGAAAATATATTATTTGCGATTAGAGTCACAAACTAACTCGCGAAATTATCCGCGCGAGTTCACGGGTGGATGTCTGAAACCGTTGCCATGAGCAATTGTTGCTGATTGTTGCCGCACGCTGTACGGAGCACAAAGCCGAAACTACAAACAATAAGGACAAATCGCGCAAGTCGTTGAGAATTTCCGGTACTATCGTAGTCGTGCTCGTGTAATGGTTAAGACAAGCTGTAATCGTCAGACTAAATCAATAATCCTGGTCTGTTAGTTTCCTTTAATTTACCGTGTAACAGAATTAGGTATAGAAGAGCAAGGGTAGATTGCGATGGTGGTGGCAGAAGTGCAATCGAAAGGCACACGTCGCTCGCTTACGAGGTTCTTGATGAATTCTGAAAGCGAGTCCGCACAATATTATCGGAACTTCGTGCATCAAAACACGATTAATGTAATTTATGAGGCTGGCTGGTGTGATGCTCGCGGCGGAGAATCACAGATTCGAATCACGTGTGTATATGGTTGTGAGCGTCACGCCGTGCCGGGGAGCTTGTTACCGTCGTTTCACTTTCGTTCACGTTATATATGATTTTCTTGAGGTGTAGTTAGAGACGTGGCTGAAATTAGGGCGGGGATAAGGGAAGTATTTCACAATCCGTTGATAATTGCAATATCATGAAACCGGGATTATGATCTGCCTTAATAATTTATTTTAAAGATTATAGATATTTTAAAGATTATTTGAAGTTTCTATTGCTGGATCGCTATATTTTCTTCTGTGACTTTTTTCATCGATATGATATGATAGAAAGTATCATACATTTTTTGCAAAGTTTTACAATGGAACATTGCAAAATTTACTATAGATTTTACAATTTTATGTACAACGATAAGAATATTTACTTTTTTTACTTGTACCAATGTTTATGGATTCATAGAAAATCAGACACCACGTTGAAAATATTTTTGGCGTGCAAACCCAGTACTGATTGATCATCTCCGGTAAAATTGAGTGATGACCAACATCAATTTAATACTATCGATTCGTGACAATATCCTCACGTACAAGTTATTCTCCCTTGTCAACCCATTATTTCCAGAATTCGAAAAATTATTTAGTTTCCGTCATTCAGTGAGATTGGTCAATGAAACTGTCAGCCTGTATACACCTGCTATAAATAACAAAATAGCAATAGTATCTACTAACTTAATAAAATTTATACTTTGTCGTATAACTTTGTATATTATTCGTATGAAAGTATGGTATACAGAAGATTTATGTTATTTACGAGAAGTTAAAGTAAAATACTATCTATAAAGTACTGCAAAATGCGCTGAAACAAGCATTTGAAACTATTCAAACTAAATTTGAATTCTTTTAAATTTGTAAATTTAAAGTATCCAAATTATATATTATCTAAAGAACCCGCCTCATTATTCTCAATAAAATCTTATTCAAAGTATCTTTATATCGTGTCTTTCATTGCACATGAATAATATTCTTTTACGCTGTATATTCGCAACACATGTAACTGTAACTGTCTATTACTTTACAAATTCGTTTTATCGAATCGGTAATACGTTTTGCCATTACAATAACACGGAGATCTCCGTTTTATTGCTTTTTGCCGACGTTCCCGCTAACGATCCGCAGCATTTCCAGTCAGTACAGATTTTACACGGTCCAGAATCACGGTCTGAGACATCAGTGCACCTCAAGCTGTGGAGTTCTTGCTATATTCCAACGGCTCAAAACCACACATACCGGACGTTGCATGCAAACCCTGCATTGCAAGCAATAATCCGGGATTGTACCAGTTGCATGAGTCGCCGGCAGAATCGTAGGCTATATTGCACCGTACAGTTATATAGTAATGCATTACGAGTTATCGTATCGGAGCGTGATAATGGTTTCGTATTATTTCTGTTCGCTCCGCCACTGTTAGCCAATGCGGTTAACGTTCGAACGAGATTTCATTTTTGCTTACCTGGTCCATCATTGCCGAAAACAATTTTCCGAATGTTTGGTTGGTTTGATCGATTATATCGGGAGAATTTATGAGTTTATGTGTCTGCAGTTTATGGTTTTTAAAGAGCTTAAGAGTTAAAATGCGAAACGAAAATTCTCTCACCACTTTACTCTTCTGTACCCCATATATCTACATAATTTCAATTTCCCTTCATCATGTTCCAATTATTTTCAATACTTTGACGCGTAATTTTTCAATTCCTCAATACTTTTTTGATATTCCAATTTGTCTCAATACTTCATTTTCCTTGCTCCATTTTCTTTGCGCCAAACTATCACATGTCACCACATCAATATTATCGAACGATCGTTAAAGAAAGGAAGGAGTACGTCGAATTCGTCGCGAAACTAACGCACTTAGCAGCCTTGCTAAATTTCCCGGAAATCGCAAAGGAAATACGTAACTCGAAACTGGTCTCAAGCATCCCCATCCGCGTCGTTATTTGCATAACATAACTTTCACAATATCCGACGATGCTCGGACGATCGAAGCATAGTTCTTGCCACAGCCTAACTGTTCAACATCGCGGGCTATGATTCTGATACAAAAGCCGCGGCTGCAAACAATAATCCCGTATCGTACGAGTTTCGGAATCGTTGCATCCTCGTTCGATATACGAATAGTTGTTGGTCAGACGGAGGAGCGATCAGAGTAAACGGTGAATAGAGCGAAATGTAGAGAGGAAGTCGAGCATAGAGAGGCGTGTGTAAGTGGTTCGGGTTCGAATCGCAGCCGCGTTGAATTGCAAGGTGGTCCAGGAACTATTGAACGTATGCTCGCTACGTTTCTGCCGCGCTGATTCGACGATTGTTGGCATCGCGATATTGGACTGACGTTCTCTCGGTGACGTGACAATTTGCAGCCGCCAGTCGTTTCGTTCATTCATTCGTTGCTTGCTGGATGCTTAGGGCCGTCCGTTTTGCGCGATATTCCCAGGATGTAGTGAGTTGAGTGTTACAACTTTCGAACTCGTTCTTTTTCCGGCGTTTAATACCATGTTTCATATTCCGGTTACTTTTAGTAACTATACTGAATTGACATGTCAGTACACAATGGATACAAATATACACATTATATTTATTGTAGTATTTACAACCTAATAAATTGAGTTTAAATACAGTTAGAGACAAAGATAAATAGATAAACAGTGGAAGTATGTAAAAGAAGTTTAATCGGACTAGTTATACTACTGTTGTATTTAAATCTTATTTAAGCAATATAAATAAAAATGGTACGAAGCGGCGAAGACGATCAACTCATAATCTGCTAAAAAAGCAAACAATGACCCATACGATAAATTTACGATAGGAGTTCCGATTATGTCAATTAACTTCGTAGTTTTGAATATAACATCAAATATAACAACTTGTACCATCAACTGGCGCTTTGAAAAGTTACAATCAGCAATCGTTTTAAGACACAATTGGCATTTTAATCAAATTTGCCGAAACGTGGCCTTGCTCCGTACAAGTTCCTCCAATGCACGCACACCTGGTCGCATTGTTCTTGTTGCGGTAGTCCGAAGGATGCAGCAGCAAGGACGTAGGAACGGTATGCCGAGTTTCTGGCCGCTGCGCGCCGCATTATAGGGCGCTGGCCATACGTCTGTATTCCATTATGTAATGGGCCATTGTACCGCGCAATTCTGCTATGGAAGAGGAGAAATGCCATTGGGTGTCGTATACATCGGTCCAACGGCAGACTCGGCTCTCTTAATCAAAGCAAACGACCGCGAATTGAAATTATTGATGTCAAGAGGGTAGTGCTGACATGTCAAGTATCATCGACTTCTTGAACATTACTCTACTATGATTTTAATAATTAAAGGTCATTAAGTCATTCATTTTTTAGCAATATAATTTACAAATTGATATTCATTTGAGGATACTCTTATCGGAAATAGAATCTTCTTCATACCTTTCAGATAGGTATGTTCAGTGTTGTACTATGTATAAAGAATAAAAAAGAGGCAAAATACCGCAATTTGTGATGCAAGTGAAATCAAGGATATTCTATGATTTACAATGAAGAAACAATAATATTGTAAATAATAGTATATACACTAATAAAAGAGTAATAATTACAAGTTCAATAATTTAATATAATTGTAATAAAGAACAAAATCTTCAACGTACATTAACACGTTTCAATTATCGTAACACTATCAATTACATTGTTCTTAAGATTACACTACTTTCCTATCTTTATCAGACTTCTAAGACCATATATACGTGATATGATTATATGATTACATTTCTAAAAGTATTTATAGAATATTTGCTCTTCAAATACGTTAAAAATGAATAATGTAACCTTTATATCTCTATCGCGAATAGTTATCTTATCATTCTCGAATACCACAGTTACGAATCAGTTAGAATCTAATCGTTAAATGAGACGACGTTATCGGGAGGTGAAGCACATTCGCGGAAACGATTCATTCCAACTATTCATTCAGGCACGCAACAAATCCTCCTCGAACCTCGAAACAGCTGCGGAAACGCAAATCCCTACCGCGCAAATAAACATCGAGAACTAATTGATTCACTAGTAAGTAACGCACACATAGAGTTAAATATATATAGATATATAGATATCAAGAGAGCGAGAGAGAAGAAGAGGAACGGATGGGATAGGCAGAGAAAGCAAAGTGTGCTAAGCACACGATGAACGAAGCGTCGCGTCGTGGAACCGTGATGAAAATTACGCCTTAAAACCCGATCGATTTCACCGTTGAAACACGATGCACTAATTTAGCCTGATCTAGGTGATTATCTTAGTTGACTCCGGTGGTCTCTTTGGTAACCGAGTATCCAAAAGCGCGATTGCCATTGAAAAACAAAAAGAGAAAGGCAGGAATAGAGGAAATAATGAATGTAAGAGATAAAAGGATGAGAGAGGGAGAGAGAAAAAGAAAATGAAAAAAAGAAGAGAGGGAAACTGGAGGGCAGAGCAGAGAGGTGACAATTAAAGGTAAGGGGACGTGCACGGGCGCGTAAAGTCATTAGCCTTAATTGGAGTACGCCAGTCGCCTGTCAGTCGTTGAATAGGTGACATACGTTTCGCGATATGTTCCGTCGTTCGAGAGGAAACGTCCAGCATCGTCCAGGGGCATCGATTTTGTCCGCGTGCAATCGCGTATACGCGCCCTCGCCGATAACGCGAGCCGCCGCGTCAAGTCATTTCGCAGCCGACTGTTCTGTAATTAATTGAGCCTATTTGTAACGCACTCGCTACGAGGATGAGCCTCTCGGAGTGGCTGTCTGACTGGTGACGCGTCCGCTTCTCGACCTCGATTTACCTCCGATTCGCCAGTAGGGGATCCATTGTATTGCAAATTGCTAGTTTTCTTGGAAAATCTTGATTGAAAAATAATTTAGTGCCAATTGAACTATTATATAGTTTCGTATGTTCTGTCGTTTTTTCGTTGACGATAAAATATCGTTTCTAGCTATCTATTTTATCAGTCTTCTACATTAGATATACACAACGTAGCAAAAGATATTTAAAAATATTTGTATTAAGAACGTTTTATGACATACTGTTTTAATATTGAAGACAAACAATGTTGCAATGTTGTAATAATCACTTGCAAGTGACAGATTGTGTTCAAGTTGGAGCAGTTTCTTACAAGATTCTTCTTGCGTACGGAGATGACAAGATGTTCGCTGCAGAATCCTCTCCGCAACTGCGTGCTGAAACTTTATTTCCCTCGGCATCCTTGAATTGCTTAACTCTCTGGAAATCAATATTCACGACTCGATTAAAGCGAAGCGCTTAATAAGAAGAAACAATGAAAGATAATAGGATGAAATGAAAAGATTTCTCGAATCTTGCTTCTTGTTCAATATCGCTGAACATTAAATATCATGGTTCTTTCACGGTTGAGGAGGGATGCAAATGTTTCAATCTCTTGGTTGATTTTAAAGTGTGGCCTTAAAGTCTCTTCTTTGTCATTTCCCTTAATAAGACTTTAGTTGTAATACTTGCACTAAAAATTATATTTCTGGAAAAATCGTTAGATTCCTTCGTGTTTATATTTTTCAAAAAATTGTGTTTGTCTCGAAACTGTTCCTTCTAAATTCTCATATTTTTCATTCACAAAATATATATTCGTTTATTCAAGTTTTATACCGTATACCAATATTAATCCTTATGATTTTCGAAATTTGAAAGCAAATACGTTCACAGCAAACATTTCCAAATGCTCAATGAATTAATACTAATTCCTCTGTCGCTGCAAACTCGAAAAGTAAACGTTCCCACAGTAGACATCCCTAAATTCACAATAAATTAATGTTAACTCCTCTGATCAGGATGACCACTGACCCATTAATTTCCACCCAGTAAGCTTAATTCGAGATGTCTGGTATGTAGCGAATGAAAAAGGTGTAGTGAACTACAAAATGAATCTGGTATTTACAAAGAACCAGGGAGTTCTCTAAAAAAATATGAATCAATGGAAACATCGACTATTCGTGTCGTGCTCTCGAATACATGAAACTAACTCTCTGGTGGCGTTGCCAAAAACAAAATGTAGGTCGCAAACAAGGACGATCAGCCGACCTGGTGAAGATTTATTCGAATTCAACGACTAGGCACAGATAAACGGTGACTGGCCCGCGTTGAATACGTTCGATTAACCGAGCACAGATTTTCACGCTGATGTAGTTTTTCCCGACGCGTTCAGTTAAAACAAAAAGAGACAAACGAAGATACTTGCCAACTTCGAGTAACAATAACGAAAGAATAATTCGATAAAATTGCAAAATTTTCACTGAATTCCTTTGGTCTGTTAAAAATGTAATCATTGAATAGAAATTCTCTTCTCATTTTTCTATACAATGGAGCATCACATATTCCAATTACAGTCGACCTGCCTTAAAATGGAGCCGTTTCACCTTTTCTGGCGCTCACCACAAGTACTTACCTATCCATGGACTATCACGCTTTTCATCTCCTCTACTTTCCTGGGAGGTTAATTTAGAATTGAGCCAACCCACTATTCCTTTTTCTAGTTTCCGTTTTTTCTCCTTGAAAATTGCCAGCACCAATCCTTTCTCTCTTCTAGTTATTCGAAAAGTATAATAGGAAAACTGAAATCAATGTATTATTAAATAATATTTTAGAATTTCAACAACTTTTTGACAATATTTAGTAAGAAAATAGAAAAAACATTGCTTTGTCTTGCGTCTATCTATCCAACATCTAGTTAACTTCACGGCTTAAGGATTTCTCCCGCTCGATAAACTTCTTAATTGGTTTACTGTAATGTGTGCATACAGGGGTCGTAAGATAACAATGTATACTGTGTTTTAATTGGTGATTCAAAAAACAAGAATCTGTTTACGCCTCTCTATAACATGCCGTGGTCACGTGTTTAAAGAGAAGCGAACCTAATGTGATAATAAAATGATACAGCCAATAAAATGTTTATGCTGATATTAATACCTTAAGGCATCCGCAAGATTTCTGAGTTCTATTAATTATCAAACGACAACATCAGAAATGAAAAATACAATTTATTAAGTAATAATTGTGTTTGAAAATATTTTCCCGATAACTTATAATATAACTATAACTTATAATATTATATGATATGTTGTTAAAAATACAATAATTATATAGTAAGTATTAAATTATACAGTAAGTATTAAAAATACATCTCGTGAAGTATGTATATTATATTCGATATTGCATGATATGCGATAAGTGAAAATTGTAAAAATACTAATGTTAACTTCTATTTTCAATTACGTTCCTAGATTAAATACACATATAGAATATTTTCGTGCCAGATATATTTATGTCTATACATGTACATAAATATTATGAAATAATTTAGCTTGAGAAGTTTCTTCCAAATTTTTTGCGTTCTACTTTCACACCTCCGCTTTTTTCCTTTTTTTTTGTTTTGTTAATGAAAACGTTAAAGTAACAAATTTCATTTCGCACGTTGAAAAGCTTTGTAAAGTCCGAGTTAAATAACAAACAGATAATTGAAGGGAAATTCGATTAACGAAAGCACAAATGAAAGTACAGCGATCGCACATTCGAAAAAATCTAATAATCCTCTGCATCGTGTTCGTTTGTTAAACGTAACATTGAAGATTATTAGGCAATGCTATAAACACGTTAAAAGTATGGAACTGTATAGTGTGCACAAGCAATGAAAGTGGGGAAGCAATGAAGTTTTAAAATGAAGCGAAACAAAACGGCGTAACTTTCAACGACTTGTACGCTCTGTGAATTACAGAAAAGGAAAGTAATTAAACGCTTTCAAAGGACGTTTAAGTGGTCCACAGAGTTTCGAAAGGTATTCGAGAAAGGAAGGTAATAAAATAGAGCATGTTTAGTTTTGCGAATTGAGAATTAAAGATCAATCAAAGTATAGCCAATAATGATAATGAAATAAGGGAATTATCAGAAATTATCGGAGAGATTTTACAAGTGTTTAATCCCGGAAGCTCGATACTCAGAGGGTATAAGGAATTTCAATACTTTTTTTAAGAAAATTAATGATTTTGAACTCGTTTGAAATTAAGATGTTATATCAATTAAATAATTTTGCAAGTTAGTGTAAAGGAATACTACGATTTAAAAGTATAGTTCATCATAGTCCTGTACATACTTCCAAACTTCATAAAATTGTACTATCTACGCGAAGGAAGAAATAACAATGAAAAGGATACTAAACAAATCCTTTGAAATTCCTTTCATAACTACTATGTTAATAAACAGAATTTAGTAATGTTACGGAAGCTATGTTGTAATGGAAACATGGCTTGGTAATATAACAAGATGTAATATTCATGACGGCCACTAGGCTGGACAGAAAGGGATGTTGTTCTGAGGTTTGCAGGGGTTCGAAGGGGCGAAGCTCAAGGAAGATGGGTTGATGGCTCTTGACTGGCCGCTACCAGACACGCTTCATCTTGTTACTATCCTCCTCCACTAAATATGCAGTTCGGTGATTCTAACCCCTTAGCTTCTTTCGCTACCCTTGTCATGTCTTTACAAGCTCTTGGTGTATTGTTGCGAAACTTCTCTCTGTATTAAGTTAGACATCCCGTTCGTTCGAATTATTTTAACAAAGATTCTCGATCATGATAATTCTTCATCGAATATTTTTATCGAATATTTTTGTTACGGTTCGATTAATAGTATAGAGCTTGGATTTTTTTATATCGAAATTATTTGAGATGTTTTAATCATTAATCCATGAAATAAAACAAAAGAGTTATGATATAATTAATGTTTTACTTAGATTCCTTGGTTTTATACTTTTTTGTTGTTTTGTTCTTCTCTTTTGCAGGAAACAGATATTTTAGTTTCGAGGAAACCTATTTCCACGAAATAATTTGCGGAAGATAAGAGACTTTAATTAATGATCTTTCGTTATCACACTTTCATGTCGTTGTAGTATAGTTCGTGAACTACGTTAATTAATTTATGAACACCACTAAATTAATTTATTTTAAGAATACTCTTTCGCACATCGTTGCAATTTACAACCTGAATATGGGAGAACGGTTTAAACTTAAAAAAAAAGTTATTTCTGTTAAGTACAAAATAAAGAGATCTACGTCCTGAATTTTTAAGTAAGTTAATAAATTTTAAATCTATTAAAATGTTTTATATGTCAAATAGTAATGAAAATATTTTATTTATTTGTAGAATACAAAGTCGATTTAAAAAAAAAATTCTAGTTCAATTTACTTTCAAACCTAAATTGAAATATTATCCAAAAAGGCAATTAAAATAACAATTTTAAATATACCACATAAATTCATAGTAATATAGAAAATTACGTTTAACCGATCAACATTGAAAGTGAGACAAAAGGAAATTTCTTCCAAAAATAACGTTTATTTTATTAATATTTATTAATCGAGTATATTTTATGATTGAATTAATAACAAAACTCGTTCGTTCCACTGTAGGCAAAGACAAGCCTGAATAACGCTGTATCCTGTTGGCAGAACTTAGAGGTCACGATTATTCCTCTTGGTTTCCGTTTTCGTATAATCCTTCACCATCACCGCCACCCACTCGGCGAGCCTCCAAAGGTCTCTTCGTTCCTTTCCAGTGTTTGCCCACCATTCACTTAGGATTGTGGACCTCAATGTACTTTATCTTGACTGTTCCACCTCGAGTTCTCTCTCGCTGTGTTTCTACCCGCTACTCTCACCGGGTTCTTCATATTTTGTGTCGTCTTCTCTTCGAGCAAAGATAAGTCCCCAAGAAGCTGGTCCACTCCTTTCGTATGATCAAATTCTTGCCTTTTTCTCCGCATAGTACAACTTTTTAATACACCTATGATTATTTCTTACGTTTCGATGAATTCGACATTTATTCCATCTGTGAATTGTCAAAGAAAAGTGACGTTAATTCGGTGGAAGCTTTTATTTGATTTATCCGCGACCAGAGTCAAGAAGAAAATTTTTCCATTTCTGTTCTATCGAGATCTTTCATAAAGTAAATATCAGAAGGAATGTTTGTTGTTGGTAAGTTCTGCATCTTGAGTGTATTGGTTAGCAATTTCAATAGTTACAGGAATTTAACGATAATTGGGTTTTCTCTTTTGCGAGAAATTTTAATTGTAAGGGAGGAGAAGAATTGGAAACAATATATTTCATTGTTTATCATCCTATCATCATTGCAAAACATTTGAAACCTCAGAATAATCAGATTATTTAAAAAATTACCATTATTTGTCATAAATATTCATATTCACTTTAATTGTATCAGTATGCTTACACTTTGTACACATATCTTACACTAATATCATCTTACAATTAATCTTTCCAAACAGAAAATTTGTTCTTGCAGTGAAACTTTCTTTCCGAAAAAATAGCTGCCGAGACGAAAACTTTCGATTCACTTTCTCGCGACGAATCGCGTCGTTAATTCCGTCGCAACGGTTACAATCGATTCTCGTGCCTTGGAATTCATTTCTTCCGGGTGACACAGCGGGAATGAGATCCAGAACGAACCAGACCGATTAAACGGTATAATCAGTTCGAACACGCGCGTTCGTCAGCAGTCATGAAAATGCATTATCACGAAACGTTTTGTAAAATCTCCGGGTACATTGTTAAGTGTATTCCAGTCACATTTGTCTGTCTGTATCTCCCATAGAAAACTTGTAGCATTCTCATTACACTGACGGCCTCGGCGAACGTTGCATCATGCGTCATGGAGAGAATTCTCACTCGCCATGTTTCCTACATGGTGATGCATACAGGGTGTTTCTTGTTTAAATAATCAATCATTCCATCCATACGTCAATAAATAATCGATTTATGGATAATGGATTTAATAATTTTGAAATATTTGATCGTCACTTGTGAGACAGTCTTCAAAGTTTACAGAACATTAAAAATATATAGATGATTTAAATTTAAATGAAAAATATGTATCTTTAAAAATAATAGAACTCGAATAATAGAAATAGAGCATCGGGCTAATTCGTTGAATGATACAAACGAAATAACGAACAATTATTTCAAGCTTCATCCTTCTCTGCGAATATGCACGATTCAATCTCTAACGAAGACAGTTTCTTCTCATGTAGTCTGGCAACATTCACCTATAAGATATTTCTTACATTTTTGTTTCTAAGACATTACTGGTATGTGGTATGATTGTTTAAATGGGAAACACCCTGTAGAGATACAACTCGAAACAGCAGCAGAAGACAGAGAATAGACAGTGTGTTACACGGCTGGGTCGAGAATTCCGGGAGTACGGAGCTTTTGTTGCGGTTGAAATATTTGAAAGCGATGTATCTTTCGACGTTCTTTATCCCTCCTCCTCCCCCTCCGTTCGTCCTGGTCTCTTCATAGAGAAACATCTTGCCAGTTTCTTCTTCGACTTTCTCTTTATTTCACCACCTTACCAACGTCCATCTCCTACTCTTCCCTTCTTCTGTCTTCTCTCCCACGTTTTTTCTTCATTTTCCGCGTAGACAGCCGAAGGCACGAGCAGCGACGAGCAATATCTTAAAAACTCCCGGACTGGCCCGTATCCAACGTGTCCAGGGTATTGAAGAGATAGATTTACAGGCCTGAGGACCTTTTCGATTCTGTCGTATTGAAATCTGCCTGGCGGAGGTTTGTTCCTCGATCGAAGGTTAAAGGAGCTCGAGAAGGAACGTTTTCTAGAGAGTTGAATACGCAATGAGCTCTTTAAAAAAAAAGTTACATACACTGATGGTCTTGAGACTGGTTGTGCGTTGAAATATTCTCGACAGAGAATAGATTTTATACTAAGCAAAGGGAATATCGAATTTTATCATGTTTATTCTTCGGTTAAAATAACTTTCCCTAATCTGATCTTATTTAATTTTGGGCCCGAGAACATAATGTAGATATCATCTTTTATCAACTCAGCAAACAAAATTCCCAAGGCTCCCGATATTTTCCCGGCAGTTCGAAAATAAATTGCATTTCACAAAACGAACGCTATTAAAAATTCCACTTCAGTCGCGTTCGAGTTGCTACTTCCAGGGATTATAATTCTCGCGTCTCGTCGTCTGGAAATCGCGAAACTCCTCGAAGGAAACCGAGTGACGAAAGTAATAGATTCCGGGAGCAGAAGCAGGCCGACCGAGATGAACATTTCCGAGAAAATTTCTCGACAGTCTAGCCACGTGCACGGCCGCTCAGCTTCACAAGCAAACCTGTACACGGTCACATCCATACGTAATTTAATTTAATTTAATATTTCCCAGCAGCTGGGAATATCAGCACGACACGACGTAAAGATTTCGCTTGACTTTCCCAAAGAAATCGTTCTTTCTATTGATTTTTGTTTTTCCTCCTTTCTGTTTCCCCAAATTTCTTCATTACGTTTTGAATACTTTTGAATATTTCAAGTGTTTTTGTTACGTACGATTACGATATTAATTATAGCTAGTAAAAAATTAGAACAGGTTTTGATAATTTGATGGGCAGGATTTCTATTTTCTTAACTGGAAAGATTTAAAGTGTAGAATTAAGCTTGCTGAAACGAAGTTATATATTTGCATTCATTTAATCAGAATTCTTGATTATACTCTGTTTAATCAGATCGTTTAGCTTCTGTTGGTTCTGTTATTTCGCTTATTTTACGATTGCATAATTCAGTACCAGAAGATATAATTCAACTTTTTTTCACGGTAACTACAAAAGAGAAAAAGATTTTTGATTAATACCAATAACGAGAATTTTCCAAAAATACAAAATAAAATACAGCTCATCGTGGTGAGATTGTTACTCTAATTGAATACTGTACTGCGAGCAACAGTAATTTCACACTTTCGCGCGTTTAACAACATTACGTCCTACTTTAGAAACTCAGGGGAATTATTTGGTAAATATTTCGCAAGGCAGATTTTTCAGATGAAATTAGAAGAATGTTTCGCGTTTACTTTGTATGTCGGTGAGTTAAACCAAGCGATGCGATAAATTGATCGGATCAAAGTGGAAATTAAAAGGACCGTGTACGAGTTGAAAGTGAAATACTCGTGGCGCTGGTAAACTCGGTCAATCAGAACACTTGAAGTGGCCTCTCGACAAAGTTTTCGTTCCGCGTTTATTCGAAAACTAGACGCATTGTTCACGCCGCGCCGTTGCGTTGCCGCAACTTTAAATTCACCAAACTGTTTCCATTCGGTGCTTAAAATCGCGCGAAAACTGCTCGTATAACGCGGTCCAATCCAGAATCATTTAAAATCGTGTATAGAGCTTCGATAATAATTTAAGCTTGAGTTTCGTATAACTTCCACCGATTCGAGAAAAATTTTTAGCGACAAGTTTTCGTCTTTATTATGTATGAGCTGACTTCGTTAATGGCGATCGCTGGATATCTATGCAAATTCAAACTGAACAAAAATGAACGCGTCACAAACTTTCATTATCGATCAATTCTTAACTGAATTTCGTACAGAAAAATTAGTTAAAGGTAGAAAAGCGAATATTTTAGCATTGTTATTCCAGAGAATCGCCGATATTAGTTGAAAAGTGAATAGAAGACAAAGAAAAAGAGAAGGTATCGCTCAGAGGACGCCAACTGCCAACGTAAACACAAATCGTTAGATTGGACCCCCTGGCGAAACCTTCTTCGCTTCTATCATACCATCCTCTGCTGCCACCGGGGCGACGACGTCTTTTTTGCTCATTGTGTCGAGGCACGCTTGAATAATTTTCCGTTTTCTGCTTCATCGTGACTTTCGCCAGCGACAGCAAATAATAACCGGTGTCCTGGCTGAGACTGGGCCCGAAGCATTCTGAGCCTGTATCAAGACAGGAAATTCTCTTCCTCTCGCTTTTCTCGTCCTTTTTTTTAACCCCCAACCGCTTGTTCATGGAACCCGTTAACGATTCGTCGTTTAATTTTTACCGATTCTTAACGTTCTCCCTACAGTTTACACTGTTCGCACTGTGTACCCTCGGAGCTTTCAATATCATCCTTTAATTTGTACTTAAGAATTGTCGCAGGTAAAGAGCTTTCGTCGAGGAATATATCGTAATAATATAGAAAATATTCCTCTTTATATTTCTACCGTAAACCAACTGTACGAATACTTTCGTCTTTTACTGTATATCACCGTTCGTGTATCGCGTCGCGTCGTCGTAAATTTAATTTCGAATCAGATACGTGTCATCGTTGATATCTTGATGTCGAAAACAATCATCGTTTAATTTTACGGGAAATATTGGCTTGCCCGCGGTGACAGTGCGCATATTATTAATGACAATAAATTCAGAGTGATCGAATCGGCTGATTTATAGTGGGAAAATTAAAACTAGCCAAGCTTGCGTGCTTTATGTCCAAGTGAACCCGTTTTTTACGCGCATTTCGCAAACGTGACCAATGTATTCGGTGTACCTTGACAGCCATCATGGGACACGGATAAACAATGGAATTACGTTTTCCATGCTACACCGGGCATGTCTAGTCCCTGCTGAATAACCGCCAATTGCAGTAACCTGGTTGCGCCAGTCAACTAAAAACCATTGGAATTTTTTGACGTATAATGATTGAACGTTAGTGTCCGTTATTAGATCGAAAGGGATTCCACTTGATTTATCTACTTTCGTTTTGCTTGAACTGCCATTATTCGTATATAAATTGTTTTAATTTCGATGTTTCGTAGTTAGTTTTATATGGACTATGGATTGCGTCGTGAATCGTCTTTGCTTATACATGAAATGACTCCGTTTAAAAACTTGTTTAAATATTCCTTTTATATTAACGTTTCACTTGGACATTTCTGCTACTTGTTGACATTATTTTAACATTATTAATAAAAATTTTAGTTCAACAAGTTTCAACACGCTTCGGTCAATTCATGACTTAGAAATGTAAACGTCGCATATTTTAGAGCGGCACACACAGAGCGGAGTTGCTTTAAATTTCATAGTAGCAACTTTACGATACTCGTCTACATAAATTCCTTGGAAAACTTATGAAATTCTAAATATACTTTGATCAAAAATTTACTTTGTAACACAAGGAATTTCTACGAAGTAAAACTCAACAACTTTCATTCTTATCTTCATTCGTTTGCAAACATTGTTGCTTAGGCATTTACCATTTTCTATTCTTCGCGTTTAACATCTCTCGACGTAGCCGGATAGTGAAAACCGAAAATACTTGCACGTGTTAGGTTAAATTGGAAGTTAATAAATGGAAAGTTATATCACGTGATGCGTTATCATTTTGTAAAATGTTTTAGTGCTATGTTAGCGCTGAAACCTAATAACACTTTGTAGAGAATAGCATTAACACACCATTTGCCATCTAGAAAGGGTTCTAACCAGCAGTTACTGAGTGAAAATTAATGAGTTGACTTCCCGAACCGAGACAGCTTCCAATTTTCCTTGTAATTCTGTATGTTCAGGGTAATTGAATTCAGTGAGATTCCACTATGTATTACACGCAACTTTAAACACTATTTTATTTCCTCCTAATTGATAAATATATGTCGATAAACAATTTTATATTGCTTTATAAATAAACAAACAATATAGAATTAATTTGTTGTTTTTATGACTATACTTCTTTGTACTGTGAAAGATATTGACAAGGGGAAGTAATGCTGGTTACTTTCTTGTGTAAAGATGTGGTCGTGCATCAGTTTTATGTAAATACGTCAAAGGTGATGCAAATTCTGCATGTTCATGTATGAATAACTACCTTGCTTTTTTTGAGATCAAAGTGGCTCAGAATGTAGATCAGGCTGTGAGAGTATGTGCTGCTTAATAACACCTTAAAAATTGATTCAATCACGCGCAACATTCTTTAGAAAGCTTATTTCTTTATGCTTATTTATATGCGGAAAAATAGAAGAAAGTCAATTATACGTTAATTTGAATTAATGCGTTAATTATATTTTGAAGTGATTTTAATACAGGAGAACATTTACAACAAATTTAAGTAAAATTATTTCAGCAAATTTGCATTAAAATGTCATATTATTTATATAATATTTACATAATTAAATAATTTAATCGAAGAATATGGATATACTTTACAACTAATTGTTAGACTAACACAGTCAATACCGCTAACGCACTATTTGTAAGATGTAATATACATGCGCGTTTCCTTCTATTATTTTCATTTCAGAAAAAGTTAAATTAAAAACAAGAATTATGGTTTCGCGCGTGGGAAGGTTTACAGCAAGTGCCATCTAAACTTCCGTATCGCAATTCAGAAAGGACAGGAACGACAAGATGTCGAGAAAGCTGTCTGCTTCTTTCGTGCATATTTCTTCGGGGTACAAGACTAAGAGGGTGGAAACGGGGGTTAAATATGCGAAGATAGAGAGAAAAAGTGAGAGACAGGAAGAGAGCGAGAGAAAGAGAGAGAGAGAGAGAGGAAGAGAGATGGAAAGGGTTGCAAATCGGATTCACGAGCTTGCAACGGCAAATCTTGGGATGGTTTTCCTCTCAAGAAAACGAGACGTGCACGTTGCTTAAGGTCGCCGGAAATGGTTCTTCGTGGCTACATCGGCTGACTACGCGATTGGAATTTCGTAAATTTCCTTGCCACTTAACACCATCAAAGATATTTATGAAATCGCGCAATTGTTCTTCGAATTGTTACTCGAAATGCTTGAATGAGTGGGGCTCGCATGATCAATATTAATATAAATATCGGAAAGTATCGACGATACTATTGGACTGTGTGCGATTTCCTTTTATCTTTTGCTGAATTCCAGATTACAATTGATTTCTTCTTGCGCTGATAATTAATAATATAAAAGCTTATAAGAAAGTATCACGGGCAATGTTATCGAAATCAAACGAGATTCTTGTATCGTATTCTTTTCTCTGGTTCCGTTGTTTTCCATTTTCCGGGCGTACCACGATGACGATCGACGAAATTTCACCCAAGGATAGGAAAGTGAAAAAAGGAGGTTGGAATAAGTGTCGAGAAGAGGACATGATAGCAGCGTGTGTAGTTCGAGCAGCCTCGAGGCTAACGGATGAAGAATATATTTCAACCCGTTCTTCGTTCCTTTTTATCTAACCGTCGCCCTTCGGCATTTCTTTCTATTCGTTCCTCTTCCTTCCGTCTTTTGGTCTCTTAGTTGCTTTCTCGCTTTCTGCGAGAGATCGCAAAGAAATCTCGCACACTATCCTGCACGTATCGTCAGTCTTCTTCGAATTACTGCTACCTTTCCCCTTCATAAGACGATCATGACTGAGCTGTATATAATTGAACACATAGAAATACATTGGTACATAATAATATACGTAGTATCGATAAATAACGATCAGTGGCAAGCAACAGCGTGAACTCGATTCGGTAACGGTTATCCAACAGCGAGAGGAGAATTTGTTAGGAAATATAAGTGAGCGGAACGCTAAGGATCCGTTCAGGTAGCCAGGGTGAAACGAAGTTAACAAGTTCGAGTTAATAATGCAGCACGAACGAGAGCCGTAGCGATCCGCAGAGTACACAGATAGCGACCGGAGTCGTTCCATCTTCAAGAAATTGAGAATCTCTCGGGTCAACGGAGCAAGAATGGAAGAAAGTGAATTCAAATGAAAGGCTAATAAGTCTGTGCCACGATTTATTGTCCTCCATCCTAGCTCATTGAGTTCCGTGTTAATGAATTTATTATCCATGCTCTCTCGTTCTTCAGAGACGAATATCTTTCTTTCGAATGAAACGTTTTTCTGGTTTTTAATAGTTTCTCGCGTACTTACTATTTCCTTTCCATTTTCGATATGCGTTGGCGTTTCATTCGATATTATAGACATTCGATATTATAGTCAGTCGCAGAGTCTACATACACTTATTCAATATAAGACATTGAGACACATATTCTTAAAATGTAACGCAATCTATCTTCTATTCTTTTTAATTTTCTATTTTATTAAGAAAAAAATCGTATAAAAGATATAAAATGCAATGTTACAAAAATTAAATATCTTGAATCTTATGTATTAATCTTTTTAACGAAGAATCTTCCCTACTAAATAATAAAACAAAATGCCTGAACAAAAAATCTTGCTTTATAATCTTCAACAAGCGGAAGGAGCGTGGTGAACGATCTTTCTTGCAACTTCTATGCTATTAAGCAAACTCTACGAAAACAAAGAAAGCGATAGAGGAAATAGAATGGTGTCGTTAAATTCCATTTGTTCGCCTAAAAAAAATAACACGAAAATAGCGGATAGTCGTTCGGTGGCCGCCTTTACGGTCCAAGCGTGTCGTATCGTTTTTTCCATGAGAGCTAAAGCTGCAGCGTCTAAGTGAAATGTACGTATACGCGTGTAAGCGAGTTAAGGAGGATGAAACTACGACGTTGTCCGGTCGTACGTACCCATAAACGGAAACGGTACGTAAAGTTCAGTCAGGTGAACGAGTATCGTGTTTCCAGTAATAAGATCTTAACACGCAACTATCCATAAAATGTCCGGTTAGTTGTCCTTGCCCACTTTCCTTTTCGTTCAAACGAAAATTTAATATCGGCTAATTTGGAAACGGGAGAATTTTCTATTTCGATGTTAGATTTTCAGCAAAATTTTAGGTCGAGGTATGGCATTGTAATAAAAGTTCGTATCGTAGCAATTACATCGACAGTTAGAACAAAGGACAAAATTTTCTTGTTTTAGACAAGTTTTTGAAATTATTGTGAAATTACTTGGCCAAAAATCAGCAACTATCTGCGTTCGTTCATATATAAAATCAAATAAATAATCAAATCTTGCATTCGCAGTTCGTTAGACGTACTTGTGTTCATCCCAAAAAAATTGAAAATATTCGAAATACGCCAATCATTTCTGGAAAATATTCCAATTAAAAAGTATATAATATCATTAAATAAGTAGATTTTATTATGTCATCAATCCTTTAATATACACATCTGATTAAATTTGAAATTCAAAATACAAATTTTTACCCCATTTTTCATGTTTAATATCGATTGACATCAGCAGTGCATTTTTAAACGCTAATATCACTTCAGTATTCAAAAACATCAACAAATTCGTTTTGACGCGTTGTTCAACGTTTTCATTTTAAATCACGTTTCTATCAAATACCTTCATAAAGAGTATTGATTGGTTTTTAAATTTCTTTACAGAACTAACTTCGGTAATCTAACGATATCGAAATAAATCAATTTATATATAAGCTGTTTCACATGCTATAACGTAATTTCTTAAATATACATTGACTTTTCATAAAAATCATAATAGGATTATGTTTGATTGGTGAGCTGCGAATACTGTGAATGAAGGCGGTGAACTTGGTGACACTCGCTCGAATTTTATCTAACAGTACAGTCGGACTTTACACGAACGTTTCTGAGTATAGGATTGAATTAATGATTCGCTGTCAAGAAGGATATCGAATCGACCGCTTCAACGTAAAATGGAGTCGTAGCATGACGAGAAACTGCCGTCTGCCAAGTATTTATGATCGAAGAACGATCGCTGGAAAAATTCTTGTACGTTTGCCTTCGGTGACTGGCTATACATTTTTACAGATCTTGCGATATACTCGACGAAATTGATTTCTCTGTTTAACAAAGGATTGCTATATATCCTATATATTGTAGAGTTTTATAGGATTTTCCCGATTACTTACAGTTGAACGGTCGAAGAGAAGTGATTGAAAAGTGGAAAGATAATCAAGTAAAAGTTTATCTTCTCTGAATATGAAACTACGTAAAATAATTGTTAATACGATTCCAGATAAGTTTAAAATTACGTATTTACGTAACATTTCGCAAAGAGAACGTAACCACGAAATGAAAGCAGATTTTCACTGATGCATCGAATAACTGTAAACATTCGATAACGTCGACAGTCGCGCAAGAAAAAGAACGTGGACGTTCCCGTGACTCTGCTGCTCACTTGGAATTCTCTCGGAGTAGATAGAGAGCTCGATTCATCGAGGACCCGGCGAATGTTCAGTTCGCATGAACTATTCATGCATGCATGCACGCTCTTTCGTATTACATTTAATGCATGGAATGCAACGATGTCAAATAGAAACGGAAGAGCAAGTGCGCTGGTACATGTCGCATTTTGCATGCACATATTCGACTCCGCTATCTTTTGGACTACTCCCTTGTAACTCGAGTGTTATTAAAGACGTAGCTACGTTTCTCATGGATCGGTTAACGCTGTAGAACAATTACTTTGGCAATTTTTCGAATCAGCGATTTCACCGGCAAGAGTTTAGTTAATTAGGTGATAATTAAAATTTTGAGTTTTCCGAGTCTTACATATGAAACTCTCAACAAACAAACAAACTCAAACAGTAATTTACTTTTGTCAAGTAATTAAAATATTCGCAAGAGTAATGCAATACGAGCAGCTTACGTTCTTGCATTAGCATTTTGATTTATTTTGCGCCATATGCAATTTCTGTCGGTGCAGTTTAATTTCGCTACATGGCATTCTATTATCTTAGTTAGCGACCGCTTTGCGTAATTAAGCCTTACACATAATTACCTAGTCGCGGCTACGTGCAGGAACTTCATACGCGGATCGGCTTGTTACGTTTAATGCCGTGAACTATGCTGGCTAAATCCCGGCTTAGCTCGACAACCTTGACAGTTTTTTTGCGAATTTTCTGCTCCCCTCGAGACCGTTGGAATTTTTCTATCACAGTAATGAGTTTCGCGCCCACGGCGCTTTCTGCTTGGTCGTTTATATCGCGAGCTGCAACGAGATCATTCTGGTTATTTGTAGATATATCGGTTACTATTGATCTATAAAATTAAAATTAAAGTAAAGAACTTTTTCCTATTTAATTACTGACAAATAATTTGTACCAAGTTGTTCAAAATTTCTTCCGCGTTTCAAACGTTTTGTTCTCGAAAAAACGAGGTAATTGTAAGGCTGCACCTCATAGATTTCGATGATTTTGAAATATGTTGTCACGGTTAACATTCTGGATCATATTTAACATCAAAGCAATTAAAATATCTGCCAGTGGATGGCGTATCTTTCTCAGTGTACGTTTGTGTTGAATCATTTGTCGCATCAAACACGGACTCATCCTTCCGATGGGACAATCAGTGTTGTTAGAAAATGGGGAATGCTCTGTAAATAACGGATCTGAAGATACCAGGAGACAAGTATTCAGCATTCTCCAATTTACTCGAATTAGCTTGGGAGCTTCTCATGCGTTAACTACAAGATTGTCCTTAAGTTGGTGCTAACGAGGACTCGCGTCCTAAACAAAAAGAAGAATACAAGAACGATGGAAAAATCAATTACGTGGTATGCAGTAACAAACTGTGCCGCGTAAAAGTCACGAAATAAGTCTGATAAGGAGCTGTTGAAAGAAAAGAACGTTGCCTCGAGGTAGATTGATTGTAACAACTTTTTTCGAACCACGAGTTAGTTGTACTATACCACTAGAAGTTTTATTTCTGTTACTTCAAAAAACATCATTTCTGAAAAGTAGCTTTCTACGTTTAAAAAATATCGAGCTACGATACGTTTAAAAAGTATATTGCATACCATATAATTTTTAAACATATTTGCCAAAGGAAATTTCACGTGTCCTTTTTTTTTTTTATTTCCGGAACAATTAATATGCCAACTTTACCCTTTTAAATATCCCACCTCATTTATAACTTCGTAAAGCTTCGAGAAATCCTGCGTTCTCCACAGAATCATTAATGACCCAAATCGAGAACGAAAGACGAACCAACACGACTATAAATCCACGGCGTATTTGTCCGAAAGCAACAGCGTGGATTCATGGGGGATTTCTGAAAAATCCCACGTTGGATCCCCGGTGTTTGCTCGCGGATAATGATCAACACGAAGTCTCGATTCGTTGGCGATTATAACCGCGAGCTTCGGAGGCACCGCTTCCGGCTAGGTTAGCAGGAAGATAAATGTTTTTGCCGTAGCCAGCGAGATAGCGGAATGATTTATCTGACCCTTAAATTAATCCGCCCCGGGGCTTGACGTGATGCCACGTCACTGTACTTGCCCATCCGATTTTCTACCGCTGACCAATTTACTTGCTTCCGTTTACCACGCCGCGCCGCTTTTCGTGTCACCGAGCCGAACTTGCTGCGAGGAATTGAGAAATGGACCGCTCTCTTCATACAGGGCTAATTGAATGGCGAGAAGAAAAGCTTGATGGAGATTGTGAAATGGAGGATAAGTTCAGCTTGGACGAAGTATTGTTTGCGTGACAGGAAAGAAATGAAAATAGCGGGATAAAAGTTTTGAAATTTAACAATCAACTCGTCAACTCCCAATGTGCAATATTTATTTTAAAAATGAGTAACAAATAAAACTCTGTCCTTAAAATAAAATATTGCTTAAAACAAATTTTTCCATCTGTTTCTTCTATATCTTTCCTTTGTGTCAATTACTTTCGTCAAAGTCTGTTATTAGAACAGTTGTTTCGCTAGTAGCAGAATATTTACATAGAATTTTCGAGTTTATCTGTCGTGTAAGTATTAAGCAGGAGTTAATAGACGTTGCCATATTCATGGTGTGTCTTCCATGAGAGATGTCGGATCGACTTTGAGTTGCTTAGGTAAACTTTGTTACTATTAGGAAGTTTCTTTGCAAGTACAACTAGTTATACATTATTAGAGAGACGTAGTCTACTGCATCTAGATTTATAAGATGTTCGAATATTTGGAAGCTTTTCAATGCCAATTTTATCTGTAAATAAGCACAACATTTTTCAGAAATGATAGAAATTTTTACACACTATTACATTTTTCTAAATAAAAATCGTTTTTTAATATTTGTTATGGCTATCTAAATTTCCATCGTTTTGTTAGCACTTTTTTTTTCGTTGAATTTCCTCGGAATAGATATTGTACCTACGTCCACTTTGATTGTGCTATTGATCGTAACATTTTCTCCATTTGTTTTTACAACAATGTTGTTTTTACCATTGAAAACTGTTTTTTCCTTTGTCAAACAAATAGTACACGTTGGGACACAGAAAGTAAAAAGTTATACGCGAAACATTTGTTCTCGCATCTATTGCAAATGGTACACAAATTTAAATATTATAAAGTGCAATATTCGCACTGTTCCACTTATCGTTGCTGCCAGTCTCGCCTAGTTTCAATACCGCTTTACGAAGTTTCCATTCGCTAGATAATTCCTTACGCTAAATATATATCTTCCATTATCATCTCATTAATATATTCCATGTAATTAAGCAAATAACATCATGTAATTTTTCAAAACTCGTAAAACTTCCTCTAATAATATTCTAGAAATTCTTGTAATAAGCTATCCACATGCATATATCCAATTCTTTCATAAAATTTTATTCCCTAGCGTACTAAAACGGTGGAGAAAAATCGTCGAGTAGAAGACAAAGTTTATTTCAAATCAATATTTCGTAAATTGGTTACGGAAGTACTCGACTTCAAAGCGTAGCACGCACGGTGCACAGACCAATGAACGCAGATTGAACACGCCGTGACCCATATTCTTTTCTGGAAACGCGTACGTTTATTAGTAGTAGTACTACTATTAAACTGTGGAGGACTATTAAACGTGTTGGTGTATATAGTGATGAGACGAGTTGATACTTCGTGTAGTCAAATGTATTTACAACTATTTGCAGTACAGAGTTAGTCGTCGTTCACACAGTGTTGCTCGATATGCGTATACAAGGTAATGCGTATGTTCGCTCGATATTAATCGCTATAAAATTGCTCGATACTAACTGATTGTCTTAGCAATCGTGTTCATTTATTTATACTGATCGGAGGAGTACCGGAAAGTTTAAATTCAACTTCGGTTGACGGTTGCATGTAGCAAAACAACAACATGATTTGCTCTCGATTTGCATCGTTCTCTGACTTATGTGCCGCTACAAAACTAAGCAGCGATTGCTTAGTTCTAAGCGATTAAAAATCTGGAAATTAGAGACAAATGAATTCCTACGATGGACTGTGGAATACATCGTGGATTCGCAATTTCATTGGTGTTTAATTATGGATGAAGAAGAATTTTAATTCGAACGTAAGAATTGCTATAGAGATTTAAAGTTTCAACTCCACTAAAACACGCAACTAACTGAAAGCAAAAAATCGAAAGAAAGTTAAATCTTACTTCATTTTCTAACTTTCAGAACTTTAAGAAGAACTTTTACCTTTAAGAAGATTAAAAACCAATAATTCTCCAACTTCTCATTTCCCCAGTCACCCTATTCACTCTAAACGCTCCAATCCAATCGGATCGGATTAGTCTCGCCGAGTATCGTTCATCGTCATTCACCTTGTTGGCTACTAACAAATTCAATTCAAATTAAATTCCAGCTTTCGCGACTTTCATTTTCACGCATACAGGGGTACGCATAAATGCGTTAACATATATACATATACATATATACAGCGAAAATCAATAGTAAATATACATCTTAAAAACAAAAATAAGATTAGTATAAGATTGACTTACCTACAGACATAGTTTTGTTCTTTTTATTATTAATTTGTATTCCGTTACATATTTTATATCTTTTCAATTAATTTCCAATTTCCGCAACATACGTGTAAACGTCCTTGAACAAACGTGCGTGCCTTCAAAATGCATACAGAATTTTGAATCTCACTGTACTAACGAATAACGAGTGAATTTTGTGTACAAGACGTGCAGTTGCAAAACGTTACAGAGGGAAAGCGTTTGCGAAAATTGAAAATTGAAGGCGAATTACGTTGGAAGTCTCCTCAGGAGACTCTGGGATTAACGTCCATCTCGCATCCGGCAGGATTCTCCACTTGTCCTTGAAAAGGGGCAAGAGACTAGGTCCTCTTTATTTGCCGCTCGTAATGATCCTCAGTGGATGGGTTCACGCCTAACTACACGCATACGGCAAACTGAGTGCACGGTTCGTTAAGGCGGATCCGCAAAACGCGATACCCATGGGAGAAGCGGTGGCATTCTAGCTCCATTGAAATCCATTCCAGAATCCCGACCATTCTCAATAGCATCACGACAGGGATTTAGCCACGAGAAAAACCGATCGATCCTCGACCCTTCGCCCCGTTTAAATCGACTGGCTAAATAAAAAGCTATTCCACGTGTCGCGCATACAGGACGGGATTTTAAAAATTTTTCTTTCCCTTTTTTCTGTACTGGCGCGTCCCTTTTTGTCAGTTGATTTTTCTTCCTTTCTTTTTTTTTTTATTTTATCTAGCATCAATGCTATTAACGATACCGTGTGAGGATTTATACTACATATAATTACGTAAGAAGGAGAAAGTGCTGGTAATTTTTTGTAACACGGGCTACAACATGATTTAGCAAATAATTATGAAAATATTGTAAAATATTTATCGTTCGTAAACTGTCATAGTTCATTCATTCGTATAATTTGTTATTAAGTTAGTCGCGAGGTGGTCCTAATAGAAATACAGGATTGATCTTACTTGTAATTAATCGCCAATAGTTTCCATTATTAACACGTTGATCTATGTGCTTTTAGAGGATGTTCGATAAAAATTTTCCACGATATTGCATCGTACACGACGCGGTTTCTGGCACTTTGCGCTTCCATCAAACTCGCAAGCGCCTCGATTCTCTCTATAATTCTCGCCACCCCTTTCGGCTCTAGGATCTTTTTGACCAGCACGGCCTTTCATTAGGAAAAATTCCCTGCAATTACGAGACACGTGTCCCCTTTCTCGGACTCGAACAAAGATACCAGCCTAGCGAACACTCACGTGAAACTGTTACGCGATTAAAATCCTCTCCGTGAGCAACGATAATTATTTCACGAACGTTCTATGTTCTTTTCGTTAGTTCGGAGCTGTGCTTCGTTATTTTCCGATCTTGTAGGAATTTTATTTGCACTGACAGAAAGTGCACCAGTGATGTCAATTCAACTGGAATTCGTGAGAAATTTGTGAAATGAGACTCGCCGTATTTGATTCATTGGCTAACAATATGAATTCAATACATAAATACACATATCCAAAGAAGGTTTTCGCTTTGAAATTGCATCGTGTTATAAATTATCGATATTTTTTATAAAATTTTTGTAGATCACTGACTGCGATGCAACACGTAGGTTTTCAAAATTTTCTTCGTAATAAAAACGTTAACACACTCGTAAGACAAAATTAAATAAAAGACATTTTATTAAAGAGGATGTACAATATAAAATATTAAATGTTTCTGTGTGTGTGTGTGTGTGTGTGTGTGATGATATTAAAAAATATATGATTGTAAAGTAACGTTCTTTGAAAAAATTTTGAGATAGTCAGGTATGTGTCGAGATTTGAAAGAATGATATGACATACAGCGTTGCGTGGTATAATTTTATAAATATTCACGAAACTGTAAATAAAACATAAATTAAATATGAATTATTTGTGCTATCATCGATTTTCACAAAGTTAAACGAAAAAACACGCGGAATCGATGAGAATGATAGTAATGTTCTAACGAAGAAATTTGAACGACTTACTGTTCCAATGAAAGCAAAAAGGAAGTGAAACTTTATGTTAGCTTTTATTTAGAAATTGAACAAAAATGTTGACTACAATATTATAAAGCGAAATAATACTGTTTTGCTATCCCTGTACTTATATAAATACTTCAATAGAATTTTTATAATAGATATAATAATCTTTAAATATCCTATACTATATATTCTATTAATATTATCTCAATACGTTATATTCAATAATTTTGCATTTTACGTAAACAAATAAAAATGATTTAAATTAGCAAATTTTTGATCTACAATAATAAAAACAAGAATAACTAAACGTTTACGAAGTGACCAGATGAATTTCCTGTTGAAAGTTATGCAGGCTTTTATGGGAAGAAAGTGCATGAAATTTCGAACGTGGAGATAAAAATCTACAATTGTTCTGCTTATTTTAGTTCGATATTCAACGTCAGATGAGCTACGTCCACAAAGCGAACTGTTCATCTCAGCGAGAATGATCGAGTTGGCAGACAGTCTACATTCGATTTCTTTCTCTATTTCCCCTTTCAATGAGTATTATATAGTCGGAATTACTCTTTCAAACTGAACGTGCCGCTATGTAACCAGTAGCAAATAAATGGCCGATTTGGCATGAACAATGTCTTGATTGTTACGACTATACGAGAGAATAGATCCCACAATATTAGTTTTTCTTTTTCACAACAAAAATCGGCATAGATACTGTTACTTTGTTCTAGTATTGGCGATACGAATATTTCGAATAAAAGAATGACCGCAATTTTTTTTAAACAAAGCGAAGAAATGATGTATGAGGATATGCACCAATTGGTGCGTGTAAAAATATATGGTGCAATTTAAAAAAAAGTGTGCAGTTATACTGTTTCAAACGCATCTTTCCTTTTCGGATGCATTAAAATTAATATATCAGTACCTGTGTGTAAATCGTTCAATTTGTCTTTTGACATTTTTTCCATCCCAGTTGCATGAGACACACAAGTATATGAAATATCGTCCATTTCCAGTTGAATTTTATAAAAAATGTCCAAAATGTGTCTTTCAAGCTGAAATACAGGCAATACTGTCAAATAAACTTGCACTCTTGCTACGAGAGCAGTAAAACTTTGAGCTGTTACAACTATCTAAGTGTTGCGAACAGAATCTACGGTCATATGATATTTTTTACTCAAACTGACCGTTGAAACAATTTTGCTAACTTTCACACTCGTTCTGGGACACAGAAAAACGGACGACGAGAAGAAGAAAGTATTAGGTCGGTGCACATGAAATGTCACCTTTCCAAAGTTTGAAACTAGTACGTGGATACTGTGGCTTAAATATTCGATTATTGGAAACAAAGTTCAAGACACAGGTAAATTCAATTCATACCAAATGTTTTTTCATCCATCAAACGACCTTCGCACGCATTATCTGTCACATCTTAAAATTCTGCAGAAGTCGCGTGTGCCCTACCTACTAAAGATCCAGTCTCAACATTCTAATTAGCTCGATTCATCTTGCAAACTGGCTGGCTTTTGTGCCTATTGTATATGCGCAATTCGAACAGAGCAACAAGGCGCGAACGGAAGCTTATGTAAGATTTGGGAAACAACGAGGCCAGATAAATTGGGTTGAATCAGATACTGACTGTAATCGCCAAGTTTCACTTTGTATTGTTTTGTCTCATGACACCCCACGTTTCCCTGGCTGTATCTGGTCGCAGAGTTAGTCAGTAGGTTATTAAGTTATTAGAACGCTCGCCAGATTCGGGACTTTGACAATACAAACGCGCCAAGATTAAAATAAAGTAGGCGCTAGATAAGCAATACCTACAATAGAGAAATGAAATGTAACTGTGACACGGTTTGTCGGTTTGATGTTGACACAATTGTTTAGTTACTGAATGAATGCTATAGAATTCGAATGCAGTGAGTTTCAGAAGTAGTCGTAGTCTCTTTGTTCGGAATTTTGAGTGGACCACAGTTTACGACATGGACAGTTCATCTGCCTTTTTTGCGAAGTTGGAAATTTCCAAATTACAAGTTGTAAAATTTACAGTGCAGACCTCGTCAAGAAGCTAATCGGCACTCATAGTGCTCGACTGGTTTGCTCTAAAGTGAGCATCTGGTGTTGTTAACCATCAACATCAGATGAGATACGCCCACGATGGTTCAACAGTCGCAAGATTGGATAGGAATAGATTCCCACCTCACACGAAACGTGGACGGAAGGTCACGCCCTGGACGGAGAGTTAGAATATAAGGACCAGGCGCTTCAAAAGATGACAGTCTCCAAACACAGTCAGCAAGAGAGACTCAACACGAACCAGCATTAGTATAAACTCTTCAGTTTATATTAAACAGAGTGCAAATAAACCAACTAAACACAACATTACTCTGCATCTTTAATCTACCTCCACTTTGGGCGTTAATAGCGTTCAAGATTTGCGATATCAAGCGACCAGTTGCAATCTGACTGATCGTCATCTAGTTGATAATTCGCATCGCTCTCAATGACCGAATTCGACGATTTGCTTACAATTTCATTTCCGCTATAACGAATTTTTATTTTTCAATAAGCGATATATCGAACAAAGCTTCGTCATATGTTTTTCCTGCTGATAAACATTACAGTGTGTATATTATTAAAAAAATATTATTCCTTTGTGTATTTTTGAATCAGTCTATATATATATATAGACTGATTCAAAAATATATATATATATATAAATATATATTTTTAATATATTTATATAAATATATATATAATATAATTATATAAATATATATATATATATATATATATATATATATATATATATATATAGACACAAACCGTTGGAATGTTTACTGTCGAGTGCCGCCACAACTATTTCTTTTAAGGGGAGCTCTACAATTACTCCATACCTTTGTTAGACAAAACGCTTATCCCGTGACCGCGGACACGTTCGACGACTGATTATCGTCTCGAGCTCAAGCTCATTATACAAATCTTGAAAAATATATTCGGATTGAATCGCTGACAATTATTTAATCACGGCTATGATGGAATCTAGACTAAAGCATTAGGGGATTTTCCCAAAACTACAAAGGGACGCTCTGGTGTCCTTTCATCTCCGACATATATATATCAGTCTATATATTGTATGGAGGACACAAGTGAAAACTAAATGTGAAAAATCATGTATCTTCTTTTTTTTTATTGAACAGTAATTTTAGAATTTAACACGTTACCAATCAATTCCAAACGCCGAAGCCATCGTTTTCAAGCTAGCTGACCATTCGCTAAATCGAGTTTTGCGACATTCCAGCCCCGACGTGCATTAGAAATGACTCGTGTGCCAGCTTATAATTGGTACGTGTCGAACTAATACCGAGATAACCCTAGTACGCGATACACCAACTCTAGGAATGTTTGGTTTTGGCTTACACCACCGGTGTGTCCCGGCTTCTTGGCCCGCAGCGATGCAGCGGCATTAATTACCACGCGTACACCCACAACCCTTTGCTGATGCCCTGCCAAACCTATCCAATTTCTCTTTATCCATGAAACTCCTGCTCTCGTCTCCTCGAATCGCTGACTAGGTAACATCCAAGTGCGAATCGACCTTCAACCACTTTGATAATGAGCTTATGGACTAATATCCAAGGAACTCTCGCTCTGAAAAGTATCGCATAAGGAATTTTTATTAAGGATTGAATAGTGGTACATAAGCGAGAGAAGGATAAGGGAAATTTTTGAGGGCAAATTCCTCGACAGTGAATGGAAATTTTTCGTCGAAATTTAGGATTTTGTATTAGGAGAATTTATTGGGTAAAGATGTGACGGTATTCAGAAAAGTGGTTGTGTGAATACGACAAATTTTCGAAAAATCTTGTATTTATTTATCTAGCAAATCACGACACCTAGTCCTATAATACAATGAAGAAAAGGCGTTACAATAATGAATAATAAATACAAAATAAAGAAAAGAAAAATTAAAAGAGGATATAAATATATGAAAAAAATAAAAAAATATAAATATAGAAAAAAGGATACAAGAAGAAGGGCGGATAAGAATGTTTATATTATAATAACATGTTAGGAGTTAAATAACTGCAACGCTGATTATCTTAACTTATTGTAAGTTTCAGGGAATAAATCGACTCGTTCGGATGTACTATTTACATAGTACTATTTATTACTACATTTTATACTATTCATATTTATGGGATCACAAAAATTGTCAATGAGATTACCGGAAAAGAAATTAACAAGCAAGCATTGAAATTAATATGTTGAAGTAATAAAGAACTGTCAATGTGATTATCGATGGTTACAAACAAAAAAAAAAAAAGATATATGTAATCTTTTACCAATTATGGTCCCGTCTCCGAATTAGATAACCAACTGCACGTAATACAAATCGCAGGAATTTATGTTGAGTTATTACAATAATGTGGATGTATCAGAATTGATAAGGAGACCACAGCATGGAATATGACACAAGCATATTTCAAGTGAGGTACAATATAATTAATGAATTGTAGAGAGTTTGCAAAGATTTTAAAATGACTTTCACGAGAATTGACAGGAATTTCTTATCTTTGGCATTTCCTTTCCATATCTAGGAGCAAAGATGCGTCTTCTGATCAATCATTTGGATATTACTTTGAAGCGAATCACTATTTATATGTTTCTTCCTTTTAACAAAGATTACATTTAATATAAATGGTAAGGGATCATATGTTAAAACTGTATTCCTTATTATTATTGTTTAGCTTCAGTACTTCTTGTTGTTGAACTTCAATGATTATTTTCACATGGAAATGAGCTTTTTATAGAATGTTTTATATAATTGATTCAACGATTCTCCTGGGAAATAATATCGACGATGTTCAAAGCCGAAACTGACATGCACGATCAGAAATAGTTGAATTCCTTTTTACAAAGGAAATTTCTCATTCGCGCGAATTGTTTAATGAAGAGGATAATAAATGAAAATTTAGTCGGTTTAGTGGGTCTTTAATGAAATAGCTGGTGAATTTAATAAATCGTCGTCTCGAGAAAGAGAGATTTAATTTATCAAATATGACAATGTTACAAGAGGAGACGACTTGTATTAATAAGCATTGTCGAAAAGCTATTAATTCAATTAGTAGGTGAAAGATCTTTTGCCAAAAAAATATTACCGATTATACCGAATATACCTGCGGTTTAGTTGGGTAATCCAATCGTTGTTGCATATGTGTCGTATAAAATATGAATAAAATAAAGAATTTTCTATATTTTTTAGCGCTTTAGAAAGTCGGTAATATTTTTGGTAAAATATCCTTTATTTCACATTTTTTAGTGGTGCAATTAATGTTACAGAGCCAACGTAATATGATTTCCATTGTCATTAATAAGGCGATAATTTATTTCTATCTATTTATTATTTCTATCAATTTATCTCTATCTCTCTATTATTTATTTCAATTTTTGATTCTTATTAATGTATACAAAATTGCGTGAATTGTTGTCCAGCCCCGAATGCGAAGAAGAAATAAACCACCTGTATTCTGCCACCTATATTATACTTTGAACAGTGATAGAGGAAGATATTTCCATAACCTAATAGCGTGTCACATGTCTTGCCGCAATGATAGTAGGCTTATGCCCTAAAACAAACTCGCAGAGCGATGTTTCCTGCGACGTAAACATGAGTTGAAATCTATATATTGAAAAGCGGAGTTACAAAGCGCTCAGAATCATCTCGACGTCGGTCCAACAATTGCAGAGCAATCACTAAACACACGTAAATGAAATCGGTGAGCAACTAATTCGTTGCAATAACGATAGTTAACAATGAACAAATTGAAGAAATTTTGCAAACGGAAGTGATCGATGGACTATCCCTAGAAGATGTAAAAAGTTTCATTCTCACAACTGAATTCAATATTGAGTAATAGACATACATAAAAATTGGATTTTTGCAAGAAGAAATTTTACAATGACCAAATCAATAAAATTGTTTTAACAGAATCAAAGGGAGAATATGCCGCTCAACATCGGCGAACACGCATTAAAAAAATAAATGTACGTGTACTTTCCTTCTCTTTTAAAGTCGGTATAAAAACATTAATAATTGCATAAGATTAAATCCTTATTAAGTCTTTACAGTTAATACGAGAACATTTTATGTTTATTTCTGCATTATATCAACTTAGTAATGAAACAGTTAATTTTAATATCATTTCGTAAACCAAATACAAACGGACACAGTTGATATAATGATCATTTAATTATTATAGCTGTTAATATTAGTACATTCACATCAGCTCGCTATCAATAAAATATGTTTCGTGTATATTTAATCAGGAAACATCATTCCTAATTAACAATTTATTCTAAATTTCTAGAAATGGAACTGTGACAGGTAGCTGCGCTAACACAGAAAAAACATTGTCGTGCAAACGTTTAGCGCGGTTTATAACATGGAAATAGCAAAATTACTTTCGCGTTTCCAATAAATAACTTTAATATAATAAACAATAAATAAGGCCAAACAGGTATTTCACCGTCAACTTTTCCTAGCAACAATACCTTCGCTGAAAGTGCATCCGAAAATACGCGAAGTTTTCACGAAGGAAAAATAGACAAATAGCGCAGAGCCACTGGTCACGTACAGACGTAAGAATTTCAGGCTGAAACTAAAGCATCGAAAAATTGACTTGAAGTGATTCAACCGAACACGCTTTTCGTCCCTTCGAAACTAATACACCTTTTATTCGAAATAAATTTTTGAAGAACATTTTTTAAAAAAATATTTCACTTTGAAAGAAGGCAAATGAACGTTCCATGTCCAATGACACTAACGTCAATGTTTCGTGTGTAATTGAAACACGAAGCGAGCGTACTAATACCTCTCGCGTAAATTAACCAAACAGGAACAGCAAATAAATATATCGCGTATCGCAAGAGTATTTGCCATTATAGAATTTACATATCGTCATTAACGGACTTAATTATTTATAATGTAACACGTACCACGAGAAATATGTACCATGCCGATGCAATTTTACAGTCCATGTTTCTCGCCTATCTTGTCTTCATTTCGTTGTTTGCTTTTAAAAATTTTATATTTTATTGCCAGTTTTACAGAAACTAAAACTTTTGTATAAAGATTGGAGAATGAATCAGTTTCTGCGTTGAAAAATTACTAATGTCATGAATGAGGAGTTGGAAAGATCAGCATGTTTATATTAAAGAATATTCTGTGCGATGATATCAAAATTCACGTCCATTAATAGAAAGACCATTTAAAAAATTCTCAAACTTAAACTTAAACTTGAATTTAAATAGCTTCAATGGCAGTGAATTTAAATTTTTGAAATATTAGTTCCGAAATTATGAAAAGTTAGTTTGTAAATGAGATAGGACGACAGATATTATAATAGACTGCGGATTTTTATGAATTCATGCGTTTATATTTATAAATTTGATTGATATGCAAAAATGCATAGACTGCACATAATACGTAAAAGTGTAGAAAATACCCAAAATACAGCATTTGTTACAATCTTGAATAAGTGAAACAAATCTTTGTCTAAATTCTAGCCTTTTAACTATTTTCATGGGAGTACGAATTTGCATAAATATCAGCAATCAAGTTATTAAATGTACTAATATTTTTCTGTACTTTTATGCCAAACGTATGACAAAAGGAAAGAACAACAAAATTTGTTAAAAAAAGCTAATAGAATGATTCGTCTATAGAATATATGGAACAAGTTTGTTAAAAGCCTTACGGGCTGCGGGACACCCTATATAAGAGACCCTAATGAACATTCGTTTCAATTTTGATTTCCATCAGACACAAGGAAGGTCTCATCAAGACAACGACACATCGACGACGAACGTAAAGGAAGAGAAGAGGGTATTCAATTTCCGCAGGGTGAAAAATTGACGAAGTTTAAAGTGCTCCGCTCGAATTGTCAGCGCGTATGACATAAACCGCCGAACGTCTGGGATCCCTGGCTCGTTTAATTCCACTCTATTTTGTCTTGTCGAGCCTCGAGACGAATAAACGATGAAATTTCCTTAAAAAGTGCCTGCCAAAGTATTTCTTGAATATTATCCTTCCCTTTCGTGTTAGCGGAAAGGCACTCGAGAAGTTGAATTTCCAAGTTAAAATTTTATTTCTCAACCTGATAACATGAATCACAGTATTATAGAAATATTCTTTATGTTAAGTTTTGATCACGTTATTAACTATCGAATTAAAAAACGAACGAGGAAAGATATCACGTCCGAAGGAACAAAAACGTGAGGATTTACGAGTGTAATTTATGATTCTCACTTTCGCAGTCAAGAGACTTTTAGAGAGCGGGACAGTATTTTTAATTTTTTGTGCCCATCGTAGTTTTTATAGCCGAGTGCATTATAAACGCAGTTTTTTCCGAAGTTGTATTTTTAATTGTGTGGATTATAATGGTGCGATCGGTGGAGCGTCACCCGAACGAAGTACCGCGACCCTAGTAGTACGAGTTAATAACATCGAAGCCTCACGCTCCTCAAAGTATCGCTTACACACTTCCCTCTAAAAGTCTTCCGTGCTTTGAGCGCACGGAAGGTGAGTGAATGCGAGCGAGTATACTGATTACTCTTTTTCTTGCGTTGGGTGAAAATAAATCAGCGTGCGAGCAATCTCGTTCCAAACGTTCAACCGTGAATATCGATCGGAGATCCAGTCTCGTTTAATCATTTGAAGCAATTAGTTGAGCGTCATCCGTGTCTTCGATTCGTTAACATCTCCACCAGACATGAAGTAAGACTAGTTAATTCTCTCAACTTTCAGAGAGAAGGGTCTCGCACAATCTCCTTTCTACAGCAACATCTCCACCAGACGTGGAGCAAAGAACCGTTTCCATTTCTCAGCTTTCGGAGAAAGCAGTTCCATCTGCATTTCCTGACTCATCAACATCTCTAAGCATTCGTAGAGACAGAATCGTTCCATAAGTCGCAACGACTAGTTAACAGTTCTTCCAGTTGTATTTCTCGTCTCGTTAACATTTTCAAGCGTTCGTGGACACGACTTCAAGCGATCGTGAGAGAGGAATCGTTCTGTCAGCCGTGACGATCACTTGACAGTTCTGTGCGAGATCTTCATCTGTAAACTGTATCTCCAAGCATTCGTAGACCGAAGGGAAGAGTCATCTTAGTCAGTGAACGACCAGCTGTTCGGGTTTTTCAATTGCAAGTAGCATCGACACGCGTTTGCGGACCAGTGTACCGTTAACGTTCGGTACATGCATCGGAGTGTTTCGTGACGTGCATTCGTAACGTTCAGTCGTAGACCGCATCGCAGCAGTCGTTTTGTATCGCACAATCATCCGCACTAAGCATTCGTAAATCTCCTCATTGTTCGAAAAAATATAACCTTTGGTATCGTTGATTGTTCTTCGTACATTCAACCATTTTTCTCCACACTTACACTCTAGTGAATCAGTTATCCGAGGTTAATTTGGCGAGTAACAAGTCATACAACGCAGTGTCATCGATATCGGACACACGTGCACGTAACAGGCGCATGGTACAAAAGGATTGGAGGAAACAGATGTTTTACGGAGTAAAGGGAAAGGTATATAATCAAAGCAGCTACATGATTTCAACTACTACAAAAAGAAAGATTGAAGGTATTGTTCTAGTTTCAATGCAAATTTTTTATCTAAAAATTTTTTCCCAAATCCTATTTTCTGTTCCGATCAACAATGCGCTGTTCTCTTGCCATTTTTTTTTTTTTATTTTTTTACAGAATTAATCCGAACGAAACGCGTTTCAAATTTTGACACTTCACGATAGAAACGCATTCGGCATAATAGCGAAATTCCTCGACTGAAGCTCGTTCCTCGTCAACCGGCCGCACCATCGCATTCCATAAACTACTAAAAAAAATGGTTTCCAGGCGCGTTTCGAAAAATATGGCAACGAACTGCGAATTACTGCGTGCCGGGAAAACAAAACCTCGCTCTTCGCTTTTATGTACCGTGTTACTTTTGTTCGCCGCGCAAGAGAGCACGTGCTTTTGATACACGCTACGCCACCGAAAATCTGGTACCGGTGAAACGCCGTTAACGTCGTTGTTATCGCCGTTTGCAAAGAGCCTTTGTTTAACGCACACGACGATTCCTCTCTTTTCTTTGTCCCAGTATAATAAGAAACGTCGGATGACCACCCGATTATTTGGTTCAGTTATGTAATAAATACTAAAAGCAATTACAATTCATATGGAATTTTATGCTAGAATAACAGCAATTAGCACATAGAGCACGTTTTGATAGAAAAAATCATTATCGATGATGCCGAGTTATAGAGACCGAGAGCTCGCGTGAACGTTTGGCAGGGAAACGACGAGCACTAATAGCACAGACCAGGTTATAATGAATTCTAGGATTTCTTTAGATCAATGAGATACACGCGGGTCAGTTAAGTAAATTCTTCTCGAAAAATAGAGTTAAAACACTTAAAAACTTAAGGGACAATATTTTTTCCCAAAAATATATTTTTACATAATATTAATCGGATATCGTTCAGATTTAGCCTATTGTTACTATGCAAAAACAAGCCTAGAGCATTCGAAAGAAAGAAGAAATACTGATCGAAGAAATGTTGTGGATATTTGTCGTAAATCGAAGCAATGGCTCCGGACCGATCGTTCATCGTGACATGGAAACGATGAAGAATAATGGCGATGGGATGGAAAAGTAATAGTAAAACGTTCGCAAACACCGTGGCCGGCTTATCAGCTTTATTTATTGCCACGGGAAGCCGCGGTCAGCGGCGTTTTCCAAGCTTTTCCAGAGCTTAACTCGACCGTGGCCACGTGGTCGCTTTCGAAACCCGGACGAAAGTCGTCACGAAATTTTACCTCCATCGACATGGAGAAACGAGTTCTCGACACGCCAACCCACTGTGCTGACCGTTCAAGTTCGATAGTTTAACTGCTGACTAGTTTCTTAAAGGATTTTAAGGTTTTAATCCCTTTTCCTTCCTTTCTTATCGGTTCTTACCGGTTTTATGTTGCAACCATTGGAAAACCATTAGGAATAATTGTTATGAGATGGAAGATGCTCTTAAAGGAAAATTCAAAAATTGACTGTTACTTTATGTTATGAAGCATTAGAAACATTCTTCATTCCTTGGTTTTAATGATTTGAGGAAAATCTCGCAATTACAGTAGTTACAAAAAACATTACCACATTTCCTTATTTTCAAATGAAGCAAGTTTTCGCCAGATTTTACGTTTGATTTTCATAGTATTAAATTATTGTAGTGACATGAAAGTATTACTAAATGATATTTGGGACTAAATAAATTAAAATGTCAATGTTGTATTTATTTAGAATTAATAAATCTATATATTTAGAATTATAAAGTAAAATATCATTCTCATTAGAAGCTAATCATACAATTACAGATAAATTTTATTTTGAGGTGGATAGGTAGTTGTAATAGCTGGTGCTATTGGTGTGGAGAGACCGAGGTAGGTTCTGCTGCCGGTGTAGATAGCACTGGGAGGTACTGCTGCTTTTTCTTCTTATTTAGATGCGTGGAAGAAAAATCGGACTCCAGTCGCCGGGATTTGAGAACACCGGTCCCGAACGTTCGTAACTTAAGGCGCTAACCACTGCGATGCTGTCGTCCCGTACTAATTGGTGTCGAGTGCCGCTACAATTTCATTTCTAAACGATCAAATAAAATGTTGTAATGATTTATATGGACGTTTCAGTTCCACAGAAATTTTATTACCAAGGAATCGTCCAATCCGAAAAGGAACGGTTTTGTATAACTTTTGCATCTACTTGATGAAAACGCAAAGAACTCTTCCCTAAACATAGTCTATCATACTTGTATTTTCCAGATCTTCTATTCGCCTGTTAAAATCTCTGTTATAGTTACCATACAGCCAATAAAACATCGGCGAATAGTTAGGCGACAAACAGAAATTTCGAAACTCGTTGTCGATGGAAAGCGTTTGGCCTCGAACTCTGGGAAAACAAGTCGCGTACGCGGGACGTTGTGATTACGACGAATAGCTGACGACCATAAATTGTATCTCGTTGCAGCGACAAACAACGATTCTCGCGCGTGCACCCAATTCTTGTACCCCGGTGACCCGTTCATCCGTCCGATTTTTATCGATTCGTCGGCGCATCAATTAGCGCTATTATCGTTTCGTTACAGCTGTCCTTCCATCGATTCCCCTTTTTTTTATACCCGACTTCCCTTTTCGTTCTTCTACCTTTTCCCCCTTCGTTTATTTGTCCCTCACGCGTCGTCGATAAATCGCGGAGCTCTCGATTCAATCAGCGGAACTGACTTCTCGTCTTTCCCTCGCCCTCAAATCTGTCCGGCCCTCTCTTTTCGTTCGCGTTTTAAGTTCACTCGAAGGTTTATTTTACAGATTCGAGTGCTCGCCGATAATCCCGTCGCATTGGATTATATCCGGGCAGACGCTTTTTAATTAATCGTACCTCTAGCTGAGAACTTTTTTGGACACTGAAAAATCGATGTAAACTTAGCAAGACTACCGTACGCTGAAAGTTTCAGGCGTTTCACATTAAGCAACTTGCAAATCTTGCCCTATTTTCCTAAAAGAGATTATTACAGAGAATTGTTATAAAGAATAAAATTGTCTTTGATGTTTCCAATTAAATTGCATCCTGCCAGAAGTAAGCGAATGTCCAGAGAGTTCTGGGTGGCAGTGTATAATTCTATATATTAGTGATATTCCAAAAAGAATGAATTTGTTCTGACTTCGGGTCTTATGGAATTTAAAATTAAGTCCTTCGTTTACATACCCACGTATCGATAAAACGAATCGACACGAATTCTTAATCGTGTGTTACCCAGTCGAAAACGTTTTATCGACTTATAGTAAAATTTTGACTAGTACCGAATTCACGTTGATAACAGATAAACATTCAAGTGCGTGTGACAGTTTGAAAACGGACTATTAATTGAAACTTTCGACGAGCATCGACTCCTTTTCCCCCATGTTCCCTCCTCCGAAAAATAATTTCGCCCTGAAAATCGGCCGTCACCCGTTTATCATTCCGTTTCGATTATTGTTTCCTGGATTTTTCATGGTCGTAGCTTGGACACTGTTTCGTCCCATCTATTATCTACATCTCTGTTTGTTACGTTGGAAGCTAAATCGAAATGGTGGAATTTAACCGATTTTAATAGTATACGTCGAAACGAAATGGAAAAAGCGTCGGGTCCCGTTTCCGTGATATTTCACCGAATAATTTACAAGCAGAGATACAGTCAGTCCAGAGGATCTCTATAAGAATCTTTGAAAAGGAACGTTTAACTAAAAGATTCGATGATTAATCTTTCATCACGAATAATGAAAAGAATTGGTTAAAAAATTTCATGATCATTCATGAAGAAAAGTTGAATAATGCTAATTAAAAACGCATCGATTCTTTTCTTTTATAGAGAAAATTGGAAACAGAATTACCTAAAAAAATTAAATAATGTAAAATGAAGAAATGTAATTCTCATTATTGAAAAGTACATATGATTCTCAATTCGTATGAATTTAATTTAATTGCTATTTTCAAACAAAATTTTTTTTAAATATATAGACTTTCTGTTTTTGATATATATATATATATATATAGGAATAAATTCAATTCTCTTTTCGATATAATATGGCATAAATTTTATATATTTGTAATTTTTGTATGTAATTTATTTACTGTTTCATCCGTAAAATCAATTTAATATTGATTTGTATCACTTTAAGCCAACATTTAAAAATACGCAACTCAGAGTTAAAATCCATCAACAAAACGTTCAGCGTCAGAATTCTTATTTCTTTCTACGAAGATAAAATCGATGTTCAAATCGATTTTCGTAAATCCTCGTACCTCATAATAATCATAATTGGCGGAATAAATCATACATAATTATGGTTTCATACATTTTCTACAAACAAAAACAAGAAAAGAGGGAAAGGAGGAAATGCAAAAAGGAGAATAAAAATCCTTACAAGGACCACAACCACGTATAACTTGAACAATAAACTTTGTCGTGGAAAAGAGGAGTCTAGAAAAAGAGAAACATGTACATGTATCAATAAAATTGGAAATCAATTATTTATTTTCCAACAAGAATTTTATTCATTTCTTTTTTCTTCCGCGCGTTTCAAGTTTCCTACTTCCCTCGTATGCATTTTCGTGAATATCTGTTTATACATTTCCATAAATTCCCCCAATATTTAAAGAAATTACTACACAAACAATGTATCCTTTTGAAATTTTCAATCAAGTATTTTTTTATACCTGCTTGTATTTAAATTACTCTTGTTGTACAAACGACGTAGCTATCTATACAGTCCAGTGACGGGACATAATGTTTCTAGCAACAAAGTGAGATTTATATGAAAATTTGAAATTTTTCGATAACTCTGTCACATTATGATATTGCACTCACACCACGTCTTTTGTTTTTGCTGATTCCTAATTATACACTCGTTTCAACAGCAGAAAATATCGACGAACAAGTGTCAATTCTCTTACAAACTAGGCGTGAAAATAATTAAAACGGGAATGGATAACGTTCCTAACGTTCCAATTATTCAACTTGGAAAAATTCGATGGATCTTAACCCCAAATGTATCAAAATTTGACCTATCGTGGCAAACGACATCATCTATCAAGAGGTACTTAGATAGGTATTTAAAAAAATTTATTGGGGAAAAATTTGTTGTAACAAATGTATCGTAATGAATGGGCTCATAATATTTTAAATGATATATAGAATTTCAGAAATGTAAACTGAGGTTGAAAACAATGAGCAAAGGAAACCGAAACCTATGGAAGAATGAATTATTCTGTATCTTTGTCACGTTCTGCCATATTGTGTCACATTTTCTATGTGTGATTCACGCAAGCACGCGATTAAGACAATGATCGTGTTAATAACCCAACAGCTGATCGAAAATATATCCACCGGAGGTAGACAGGCTTATATTAAAAGATAATCTAATTATGGCGCTGCAACATCGTTGATAGGTATTAATGACGCAGTTCCCAGTTGAATTAATTACACGCGTTTCTGCGTAACTTTACCCGGCTGGTTTCGAGTTATTGATTGGACCATTCGAAACGCTCGATATCGCGTTCTGCATTCTACTTACGACATTTATTCTCTAACTTCGCCTCTTCAAATAAGTATTGGAAATTAATTTCGATGTAAAACTGGATTAAATCGCGGAAATATATTCTTTTGCGATTCTCCATTATTGCATCCTGCTTCGTGAGCGGAATTACATGAAACATAATAACATCGTACCACTCCCAAAGAGTTTAATGAGCCCTGATTATGCAGCGTGCGTCAGATTTTAAGGGACAAACTTGAAGGACATAGTGAAGGAAAAAAAATATTAATATGAATTCACTAAACCAATATTCTTAAAGTGAAAATTCATTTTTCGGATGATTTTACGATTTCATGTAATAATTTCTAAAATTCCTATTAAAAATATGTTAATAATAATTGTACTGTCGTGCAAATATAAATATCTTTGTGACAAAATGCGTTTTTGGTTTCATTGATAAAAATAAAATTCGGTAAGTAAAAGTATGTACACTTTTGTATATAATAAAGTGTAGACTTTGTACAAATTTATTCAAAGGAATTGTTTTAGATGGTGGACTTATTTATTCCAACTTCAACCGGGACATATTTCGACAGCTTCTAAAAACGATCGAACCTTTCATAAAAAGGCCAGAATATGCTGGTAGTTTCACGTTTTACAACTATTTCCTTGAAACAGCGCGATTAAATTCCAACAGACGTGGCTACAAGCTGAGAGAGGGATCCGAATCTACTTAAAATTAAATTAAGAACCGTTTAAAACTCTTCTCTCTCTTTCTGCTGACAGCAAACGCTGGTTTGGCCAGCCCACTACCTTATCACCCCCTTTTTCACGGAAATGTGTCCACGAAAAAAAGCCTGAAAACCACTAGCATTTTGCTATAACTTAGTGACTATGCTCTACCAAGGATAATTAACGGTTGGCCCCATACCTCCTGCCTGGATGAATGTTAGAAATGTTTTGAAAACTTCGTCCACGGTTTTATTTTGATTCGTATCTAGGGGGATTTCGAAACGAGAACTGTATTACGAGCGCAAACATGATCCATGTGAAAATACAGAGTATTAATTCTTTTTAACGCAAGCTGAATGGTTGCGTGGAAAGTTTAATTTCCTCCAGCATAACGCTGGAAACGTGGCTTCTTATGTGAATGAATAGCAGTAGCGGTAGTTGAGAATTAACTGCTCAGAATGATTGAATTAATTTGTAGGAGGAATCGTTTTGCGAACAATGTCGATTCATTCACAAAAATATTTGAAGTCCTACCCCGGAAAAATTTCATGTACAATATATTGCGCGTCATATTTTAATAATTTTATTAGTAAGTAATAACTGAAGCCTTAAATTCTCCCAGAACTAAAGTCTCTCTAGTCTGCAGAGCAAGGTGCGCGTCTAGTTTTCAGTTTGTTGCAATTATTAGTATTGTTAAGTGTATTCCTTTGTAAAACTAATACTGTTTCAAATAATTATTGTTAATAGAAATGTTCTTCAACAAGAATATCAACCAATCAGTTTTCAACACAGGTTGGGGATGGCGGCATGCAGAGAGGACGCGTTCACGTCGCTCCGCACTCTGCAGCCCAAATTATAGCGAAATAAAGAAAGGTGACAAAAAAGTGAACCAGAGTGTTGTGCCAGTGCCTGTGTGCAAAAATGCGCAAGAAAACTGGTGAAAGAAGTTCTGAATGGGAAAGGAAAGCAAGAAAAAATTCAGCCCTGTCGACGAAGCAGTAAAGAAGGGAAATTAGAACGTGCGCCGGCAGCGCCGCCACACGGATACGCCTCGGGGCACGCGTGGACAGACGCAGACATCTTGCGACGCGCGACAGCAGAGCCTCCGCACGGACTATCTCGGAAACTACCGCAGACCACGTGCGCGCAAGGCCCCTCTACGTTGAAGGCCACAGGCCGGGCCCCCGCGTCCGAAGAGAACACTTGCAGAAAGCACGATATGGAGGAAGGAATGGAGCCTGCGTCAAAGGCAACCAGGAAATCCATGAGATATGCAAACAAGATGGACAAATCAGAGGGTTCAGACATGGATCTGGTCATGGCTACAAGCGCTGAATCAGACGCAAAAAACAGTACGGCAGGAAATTGGCAGGGAAGTGCGAGTTCGGACGTCGAAGAGTCGAGGGCCCATCCTCATCAGAAACGTCTAGGGGGGAAAAAAGGAAGCTGACACCCACAGCTCCAAACATACCTATGGAACTGACCTTGGAGATGAAAACATTCTCCACAGCGGACATAGGAGCCGAAATAATTCGGCGAGTAGAGGGAATAATGAAGGTGGCGACAACATCGTCGAACTTAAAAAACACCAACATTAAGACTTTAAAGGAGGTGGCAAGCACCATCGCCGCGGGCACGGTGGAGCTGACAAGAAGGACGGTCCCCGTCTACGACACTGGAGCTGCCAGGATAGCGGAGATGTGGGTGGAGGTACCAGAGAAGGAGATCGAGGTCCTCCGGAAAGAGCAATCCAGAAAGACCGGATGTGTCTGCCAGGAGAACGCACGGTGTCATGCCTTCACTTTAGAGCTGGGGCACCCTAAGGAGGACGACGGGGGAGAGGAGGAACGACTCTCTGCCCTCGAGAGGAAATTCGAAGAGCTCGGGCCCTCATTAATGAAGGCCCTGAAGGAACGCCTACAGGACTGGCATCATAGTCCGCAAACAAAACAGGAGAAGACAACCACAGCGGAGGGCAATGCCACTCAAAAACCACCGCCCCCCAGGGGGCAGGAGAGTGGTGAATGGAAGGTGGTCGAGTGTAAAAAGAAGAAAAAGGGCACTCGCAACGGACCCCAAAAGGAGGACCGGTGCATGTATTGTGTCATTTTGTTTTACGGGAACCTACCTCGCGTATATTAACGCATACGGACCCCGGGCACTCCTGACAGGGCCATAGGGGTTGGGATATGCCCAACCAGTGCGCAAGGTACCCAATACCTTGCTACCTCGATTAGCTAAGCGTGCAGGCGCCTTCGCTCGTTACAGGTCGAACAGGGCGTTTTCTAAGCCCCTCCGTCTCCCGGGACGGTTCCGGAGCAGTTTGGACCCGCTGGCACACCCGCCGCAGGCCACTTGGGGAAACCCCAGCCCACTTGCCAGCATCTTGGCCATCAACCACTGCCACTACGAGTCCATACCCAAAATTGATCGAGCTGAGGGGTCGCTACTCCCTCTGTGCTACGCTCGGACGTCCGTAGTACCATCTTTAGTCGCTGGTGGGACTATCGTGTGGATGTACGGCCACGTCACTGCCGGTCGGCGACCTGCTTAACCGAACTCGACAGACCCAGATTGGACTCACGTAAGCGGGGGCCACAGGTAGTGGGGCAATCACTGCTGGGTATTCTTATCCCGACGGTCTAGCCTTTCGTATCAGGAAAGTGGATGCGCTACTACCCATGGCCACGTAGAGAGAGTGTAACCGCACTTAAGCGCTTTACTCTCCTGGCGACCATCCTTGCGGTGTACATGGGGACTCACGTAAGCGGAACGCTTGTTTCGACGGTCACCCTGGCTGCGGGAACGTGGGTTTGCCAGCCCCCATACACTCGGAAAAAGCGAGTGCTCCCTGCGGGAGCCTCCAAGCCTGTGCTTGTCTGTACATGGTGTGCTACGCGGACGGCACACGTTGGTGCTAGCTTGGAGAACGCTGGTGGCGCGGAGAGCTCGCCGCCGCCTGCGTGATACGAGCTATACGAAGGCTGGATCTGAGGGTGCCCCCAGCCAAGTCGGAGGCCATATGGTTTTATGACTACCGACGTAGGGGGACTCCTCCGCCCGGTCTGTGCTTGGACATATGCGGAGAGGAGGTTGAGGTGGGGCTTCAGATGGAATATCTGGGCCTCACCATCGACAGTCAATGGATGTTCAGGCCGCACTTCAAGATCCTGGTTCCCAAAAAACGACGGCAGCCAACGCTAAACGCCAATATGCGGCCTGCTGCCGAATATCGAGGCAGAAGTCGGAGTGTGCCGACTGTATGAGGGAGTCATCCGTTCTCGGGTCCTATACGGGGCTCTGATGTGGGCAGAAGAACTGATGAAAAGTCCACGCAGTCTACTCTTGCTGAGGAGGCTTCATAGGACGACCGCAATCAGGATCGTAAGGGGATACCGGACGATATCATATGCGTTGGCGACGGTCCTGGCGGCATCTCCTCCGTTCGAGCTCCAGGCCTTAGCGCTCGGACGAGTGTACGAAAACCAGAGGAGCCTAAGCTCAAGCGGGGACTCTCCTTTCGCCGAGCAGGCGGCCCGAGACGATTGAGGGGAAGCTAGACGAGAGGTATGGGAGCGGTGGCGCTGCGACCTACTCGCTGAAGACCATGTTCGTGGCTACCGGGCCGTTAGATCGGTCCTACCAAATTGGGAGACCTGGAGAGACCGCGGAGGGCTCCTACTGCCCTTCCGGACGATGCAGGTGCTCACAGGACACGGAGTATTCGGAGAATACCTGCAGAAGATTGGGAGAGAGGCGACGAACACCTGTCACCACTGCGGTGAGGACGATGACACGGCCCAGCACACGTTGGAATTTTGTCCGGCGTGGGAGGCCCTACGTAGTATTCTATGGCTGGCAATTGACGAAAGGTTAGATCCCTCGTTAGTTGTGGAAGCAATGCTGAGGAAGCGACAAGAGTTCCTCGCAGTCCACCGATACTGCGAAGACGTAATGCTTGTGAAGGAACGAACAGAGTGGGAGAGGGTGAGAACATCCCACCATTGCGGGGTTCCGCGCCGAAGGACGGCTCTACGCCGTCCTAGGCAGTCATAGAGACCGACACGCCGAGCAAGATCTGGACCTCCTCAGACCTGCACGATGGCCCAGGGGATAGCGTCTAGAGGGGTGGTCCCTCCTAATGCTCGAATTGACAAAGAACGACTCCCTCAGACAGGAGAAGACGCAGGGGTGCTTCGGCAGTAATTCGAAAAGTAGGCCCCGGAGCATCCCAGCTGAGCGTCGAGCGGTCCTCCGTGGGGTTTTAGTCGGTATAAGTCCGACACTACCCCGCCGCTTTCAAAGCGGGGGGAGGGGTGTCCATGAGGAAAAAAGAAGTCTGCAGAGCAAAACGAAATCTGCAAAACTATGGAGAACTTACTTTCTACAACTGTAAACTACGTGCCGCCTTGTGTATACATGTAAAGAAGGGTAAACAGTTCAAAGAAACGATGCATGTACAACAAGCAGAAGCCAGAAGAAACAAATGGAGGGAAAATAGGGGGAGACTTAACGATCGAGATAAAAAGAACAGAGTGAGATCTAGAGGAAGAGAGATGGAAGAGAAAGAGGGAAATAGAGAAAGAAATCGTGAAAGAAATTCTGAAAGCTATACAAAGGGAAAGGGACATAAGGGGTGAAAAGGGGAGGAGTAAGAATAATAGAGCGTGGGAAAGCAGAGGACAGGGAAAAGGAGTTTTGCAGGTGGAGGGGAGCTACGTTAAAGCAGATTTATCGTTCCGCAGTAATAATTACCTCTTAAAAGCGAAGGATACGTTTACAGTAATTGTGGCCAGGACAACAGGTTCAAATAAATTCGCCTATTTCGCACGGTGCATTGCTTATGCAGAACATTGGAGGGTAGCATATACGTTTCCCTTAATTTTAGATTATCCGCCGTCGGGAAGCAGAATTTGCCTAAATTCAACAGCTGAACGTCTTTCTTCGACATCTCTTGTTGGGAACATCTGTCTTCGACGTTATGAATATCTTACGTGTCGAACGGAATTTTCCTCCGGAGTTTTCCTTTTATTATACATCGGCTATAGTATGATTTGATGGCGTGAAAACATAGGTAGAAGCTATAGTTTCTAATGTATGTTGATCTTTGAAACATAACCCGCGGTCCTTTAATAATAATGAAAAGATAATATGTAACTAAACCGCACGTTAAATGTGCGATAAACGTTAAATGCATAAAGAATATGCAAAATATGCTACCAATATGTTTGATATAAGATTGATATACCGAAGGTTAGTTGTGATAAATAGTATGTTTACCAGTATATTTAACTATATCTTTTGGTACATATAGTTTGTGTCGTAAGAAATTACAAGCACTTCATTCAAGCTTGCAATTGTAAAAAATAACGTTATAATAACAATAACGATAAGATAACGGCTAAAACATAGTTCAAACAATATATGGATTAGAAATGACTCAGTAATCGTCATTCACCGGCCGTTATCCGCCGGCCAAAAATTAATCGAGTGTAGACTTAGCCTTTGATGTTTAATCTTTTGACCACTACATACCGATATACTGTTTCCGCTAAACGATTTTTTAGGACGAATCGTGGCTATAGCGCCTCTCCTTTCCATCCTGCATTGAAAACTGTGTATTGGTTGTTGCTATGCGGGAATAATTTCACGTGTTTGTATGCTACAGTCACTTACGAAAGTTATAGTTGCTATTTTAATTTACATCTCTTCAGTAAATCTGCCTGCAATCCTAAGTCTCCAACAATGTTGCAGTACAATAAAACTCGTATCATTAAGTAATCCTTTTCTTCAAATTAAAAAATTTTTAATTAAATTAAGTGGTAATTAAATTAAATTAAATAATCTTTTTCTTTAAATTAAAAATCGATTGTTTAAATCGTACGTATGTACTTACATTTTAGAATAGAAAGGACCAGATAGAGTAGCGACAGTTGTCAGAAAGTGGAAAGACAGCTTCCCTTGTAACTGCGCGAAAATGAAGTCGTTTGTTTCGCAGGCATCCGATGCGCGAATACAGGAAGAAGAAATTCGAGAGCTGGCATTTCTCACCCAGTAAAGAACCAGCTCGACATTCCTACGAGCTATTCCTTTGTAATCTATACGGGTCGCCTTAGGAAGAAGACAGAGGAAAGAGAGGAGGATCCATCAGAAGCTATGTCTTTTTTCATCCTCACATTCATCGGGGATAAAACGATAGCTTCGAGTGCATTCCAACGAATGATAAAGACGATGTCGACGCTCGTTTTATTTCCTCTCCTAAGACAGTTGACAAATACACGTAAGATTTTTGGTCGTTCCTATAAATTTAAAGATAGGTCTAGAAAGACGATTGTCTTTTTTAAATAAGTTTTAACTTCGTGCCAAATTGCACATATTATTAGCGACCACGATCAGTATAGAATAAGGATATTTACGCAACTCATACTTTTATGAATATAATTAAGGGAATGAAACCTAAACAGAAATTTGTTTTACCTACTAAGTATCGTAACGAATAATAGACTATGGACATTTCATGTATTGTTGCGAATTATAACATATATTCTTTGCATTTCTGTATCATCATGTCTCTCATAAATGTATAAAAGTCTACAGTATAATAACAATAAATGGAATGTATTGAAGATGGATTAGGTTTCAACATCGGGTCTTTCAGAAGAGAGAAAACTTTGAAATTTGTTTTCTGTCACCGATATTTCCAAAATATATGGACAAAGGATAAGTTAATTTATCAATTTGTATGATAATTTCAAATTATATAAATATTCAGTTTTACAAATTAGCACCGAAGATAGTAATGAGTTTGAATTATTATTGAATAATAAATAATAAGAGTAATTAATCATTATTCGCTTTAAAGAGTAATTAATTATTGTATCTCTGATAGCAATAATTTCATGATATTTTTACCCACTGGTTTTTTCTTTAGAATTACATATGGGATACATAAATTTCGAGCCAAATACTCACATTGTGTAAAAGCATATTCTTCAGAGATCTGTCAATCAAATGTATTTTGCTGGATCTTTTAAATCCAAAGCCAGATTTGTGTCATATTTTAGAAAATGTTCTATACGAATGAAAGTTGCTGGAATGTGAAAGGCACTCTAATTTAGATCTTGTCATTTCTACATTACCCCATTAAAGGTGTTAGAATGTAAAAATAGGGTAAAAAGCCTTTCATGAATTGTCAATATTGTTCATATCTTAAATTCATATCTTAAAATCAATAACCAACCAAGTAATATGCAAATTCAATCGACTTAAATATTCGATCGATGTGGCAAAACTTTACGGATCGATTTTGCACTTCGCCTAATTAACACGTTATGGCAGGATGTACAAGTAACGCGAGAATGTGTTACGCAAGTACGGAACTTTTATGCAAGCAACTAGCAACTTCTTTATTAACAACAGTTGTTTCAAGTTAACTTCTCGCAAGCGAAAGTTTCGCTGCGAGGGAAAGGTAGGTTTAAGCGTTTAATCGAGCTTCAGCGTTGCATAGCCCTATTCCTTAATACTGAACGCTATTACGATGCAAAACAGTGATCGAAATTATTTGTAAACCGAGAAAGAGAAACATATAAAGCAGTTGCTTTCTACAGAAAAAACGGCAGAAAATTGTCTGGAAGTGCTTGAATTATTATTTTATTTTTACCGACATATTTTTTAACAATGAAAATAATTGTGAATCGATTAGTCATCACAAGATTATCTATTATGTTATTTAGACAACTTTGCATAAGTTGATTAATCATCTACAACTCTTTATGAGACAGCTAGAGCTCTCATTATCGTATATGTGTGTTACAGCACAATTTACTATAAGACACCGACATAACCAACAGCATAATGTACCATAAGCAGACAAGCATAAAAAACATAAAGAGAAAACAAGCTCATCCAACATCCAAAAACAATTCCCGTCATAACTATTAAACCATCTTCCAAATCCAACATCCTTTCAACAATCCTGTGCCAACCCTTTCCTACTGTCCATCTAAAAATTGAACCACCCAAACAATTACCGTCGCTGGTCGACCGCATAAAGGTCGAAATCCAACAATTTCTCCGGAAACGTCACGAAATCGCTCGCCACCAGATCTCACCAGCAGAAGGCTCAAGAAAACCAGAAGATCTCTGTGTATCAGAAGAATCGCGCGGTAACGGCGTGCCTGTACGGGCGAAAGCGCGCACGTTTACGGTGTAGATAGAAAGAATAGGACAGAGTCGGAGCGACAGAGCATCATCCCGGAGGCAGAGATTCTCCTGGAGGCCACGAGCTTCTGCGACTTTTCCTCCGCCAGCGGTTGGAGCTTGCGCGAGGCCAGCTCCGTTCTGCTCCAGAGGAACATCGTGGAGGGAGGATAGCGAAGAGGAACGGAGAAAGGGAGGTTACAAGTGCGAGTGAAATAACACGAGTGAAAGAACGAAGAGGTAGGCGTGAAACAGAGGTGAAAGGAAGAGGATAGAGAGCGTGTGTGCAGCGACGGTTCCAACGGATGAAAAGAGATCGCGTGGGAAGAGATCGACGACTGCGGAAGACCATGGAAAAGAGCGAGAGGACCCGATCGTGGGATGAAGCTTTCGGGGGTTGTCGGGTTGCCATGGCAGCTACCCCGGCCGGGTAGCAGACCCCAGTCTTGCCGCGGCGGTCGCCGAGTGCACAACGGCTCTGTTCCTTGTTTCCTTTTCGTCGTCGTTTCCTCGAAGAACGCTCGGTGATATATACTCGGTTCTTGTGTGGCTCGTTCTCCCCGGTTCTGGTGAATTAGTCTAGTGGTTACAAACCCTGGCAAGTGCGCGCGACCGTCTAACCGGATGCCCGTAGTCGAACACGGCCGGCTGACAGATAGCCAGTAGAATGTAATTCTTCGCCGCTTGTTTTCGCTCGAGTGATCGCCACGCGTGAATACCTGGTCGCGCCAGTTGTCCCTTGATCGAGAAATATCTCTTTCCTTCCCTTTTTCTTTCTTTTCCGCCTGGTTAGAGTGGACCAACGAGATTTGTAAATTGTAATCGTAAATCGAAGATATATCGGCGTGAGAGAAATTATACGAGGATCGGTGAATTGATTTCTATGAGAATGATCAACGTCGTTGCTCTGTAGTAGCTTCGTAGAAACGTCTTTATTCGTGGATCGAGAGTCGGCTGAAAGTCGGAGAGAAGATTGCGGCCGAGATCGTAAAGTCGAGGAAACGCGTGGCTAAGGGAAGCTCGCTAAGTGTCTTGGAAAGTTACAAACTAAACGATCTCGGGGATGAGGAATCACTGTCTTCTGAGAAATTTGTTGACGTACGTGGAGTATAATATCTGCGTTCAAGATTCTTTTTGCAGGTTTCTTAATTAAATATTTGGCAATCTTTAGCCATGATTGCGTTATTGTAGCGGGAACAAAGGATATGACTCATTTTATTTATCAAAAAGGAAAAATTTGGAAACGACACATGTCATCTTTCTCTAGGTCTACCGATTAAATGTCTGGCATCCTAAAGAGATGATTACGTTGATAGTTTTACTGGTGTTGATTTTATCGTACAAGATAGAAATATAATTCGTTCCATTTCAGTGAGAGTTCAGAAATTAACATTTTTGTTTTGAGTAATTTAAAATTAGTTTAAAAACGATATATGCAGTGCGAACTGTACTTCCCTTTTCTTCGATTTCCTGCACAAATAAAATAAATTCTGCGTGTTCAAATACGTTATTAGTTATATTGGGTTAGTGGTACTAGAAGTAAAGAATATAACTTGCTTTATATGAATAGAGGTCTAGAAGTTAATAAGGTCTTTGTTTGTTAAAATTTTTAAATATACATGGAGTATAACAAACTCTGCGATTTCGTAGTTACATATCTGCCATTCTATTATAACTATTGTGTCAATAGATCTATCCTAGGAGTATGACTTGTTTCGTATCAATAGAAGATTCTGCTTTTGAGGATTTTCGAAATAAAACGTGAATATAAAATCTGCTTTCGAGATTCTTTTTCTCGGTTTAGTGTTTGAATCGATAGATATGATTGTGTAGTTAATTTTAGCAGCGATTTTGTAATAAAAGTGAGGAATACATAGCTGGTTTTGTACAAAGTTTGTTTGCCAGGATTTTGGAGGATCAAAGTTCGCGAAGTGCTTCGAATCTTCGATACTTGTTTTCGTTAAGCTGCCTGATAGTTTCACAGGAGTTTTAAATTGTACTTCAAAAGGAGGAAGGAAGGATGTTTTTATTGGTGTTTGTTCGTATCGCGTTTTACGCGACTATTTACTCGAGTTTGTAAAACAGGCACGGTACGAAGAATTAATTCGATTCGATTGACCTGGATTCGTATGACGAAGATAGCTGATGGGATCCCGTTTCTTGCTTTTACGGACGACCCAAGATTCTTTTTCTCAGTTTGCAAATCTGAGGTTACATCTTCGGCTTGATTTCGTAGAAATGTGAACAAATTCTATCTTTCGGTGGATTTTCACGTGATGTAAAAATATTTGAAATTTTAAGAATTAATGGGAACTCTCGTCATATTCAGGATCTGGCAGTGAGTTTCAAGTCCTGTTTGAAATATGGTCTTGTTTTGTTATAAGACGTCAGGTTCCATGGAAAAATTAATGGAACTCTGGTCACATCTAGAATCTGACAGATAGAAAAATTTTTAATTTTTTAATTCGTACAATGTTAGCGAGCTTTAAGTATCCTAAGTTTCTGTAAGTAAGTTTCTGTTTGAAATATTTTCTTGTTATTTTAGAAGATGTTAGGTTTAGAGAGAAGAGATTATTATTACAGTAAACACATTATTATAAAATGTCGGATGTTGCTAAGTTAAATACTATGCATGCCATGTAAAAGAAAACAGCACAGCAATTAAACACTATTTATATAGTTATATAATATTACGTAGATACACATTTTTAAAATATCACTTTTAGAACGTATAATGAAAAATATATCTGATCGAAAAACTACGCTCACCACCGTACATATTGGAATATTGCAATATAATTGAAAAAGTTGCAAAAATTCTTAACTTTTTCCGCTAGTCTCTCGCATTTTACGGATACTCTAAGAATTTGAACACATTCGTATCGAGTGTATGAATGCGTTTCAGTACAGTGTCAGCTAATAAATAAATAAATCAGGCTCACTCTCACTCCCGTTAATGATTTTCCATCGACTTGAGCGTTTCTAATACTCGTCTGGCTAAATCGCCACGCGGATCTACCGCGACAAACAATTTTCGCGCGACGACGCCCCGTCGCGTCGTCAGGATGGCTCGTTTACTTCCATTAACAAGTTCACGCCGCGTCCTCGCGTGATCTCGTTCACGGGAATCTTGCGAAATAGAGGTGAGACTGGTTGAGAAACGCGATCCTTCGTTGGCGCGGCTTCGTCGACGCGAGATAAGCGGAAGAACGTAATTTTGAAAATTGAAGTAGATTCTTCCGCTTCGTCTTTCTCTTCTTTCTTTCTATATTCTGTCTCGATCTCACGTGTCGTGAACTCGCGCTAAGCTCCCTAAATACTTCTGATCATCATTCGTTGATTTTATAAAAGAGACGACACTTCGAATTTTTGAGTCTTTATACGTTTTTCGAGTAAAGACCAAGGAATTACACGAAGTGAGAAAGAAGAGGGATCTAAGAATTTTTTTCATGTTTATAGTAGGTGTTTGCCAAGAGGAATGGAAAATACTTTATGACGAAATGTCGATGTTATACATATGAGTTTGTTTTTAGATTTGAGAGATATGTTTGATGTCTCTTATTTCCATTTTGATACGAATGGCAGCCGCGGGTCATAGATCGACGTACATGTTCAAATACATATTCCTTCGACGTCTCGTGTTGCACGACGTTTTTAAGTAAACTAAGATATCAGAATAATGCTAGTAGTGACTGAAGTAAACTAGTCCAGAATAAACTGGACTAACTGTTCTGTTCTTATTTTATCAAGCAGGAAAAACCAAATTTATAAAATTATGGAGCATTAGAATGATTGTTAATACACGATATATATTTCAATATTTTACAAGGGCGAGACATTAAAATCCATCATTTGAATCACATATAGAACCAAATGAATCACTTTCATTTGCGTATTTTTAAAACATGTAATGTTTACAAACAACTGATAACTGCGGATTTAACATACACATGCGAACGACAGAAATTAATTGATCATAATATTTAAACTTCCAATTAGATTACTGAAATTCACGTACAAGGATATTAATCAGGTTATGAAGCACAATATTGCAAGAATGATGGAACAATATACTAAGTAACATAATAATTTTTATCCCTTTGAATATTTCTCACAATTTTTAAAGATATGAGAAATCTTTACTCACGTAGTTTGTATGTCATGCAGAACTCTGTTATTATTTATTTTTCTTTTTTATTTGGAAGAGTACAATATATCAAGGTCACCTTCATTTTTTCAAGTAGCATGCTATATCTTCTTTTATAAGCAGTGAAATTGCGAGTGTTTGGATGACTTCGACGAATTTCAGTATTACTTTAAAAACATACATTCTTTAAAAACCTATAACAGCCACTGGAAGGAATTCGTTATCGAAAAGGACAAAATTAAAAAAGAAGTTCTGAAATTCATCGATAGCAAAAAGTTATTAAAAGAAGTGGCGCAAACGCTGTTCAATAAAATGCCAATTGTGTAACAATATATCGGCTTTAAATCTTTCTCAGTTACCGCTACGAATTTTCTGAATAAACAAATATATTTCTAAGAAACCATATTATAATACATAAGTGGATTGCGGATATTTATGCATTTATAGGTTTAAGATTTGTAAAAATATATAAACTATTCAAGACATAGCCCTCGTTGTAACATTCAGTAAGTGAAACAGATTTGTATTTAAGATTTGTATCTTCTCTAGTCGTCTATCCAAAAAATATAGATTCCCACGAACATGACAATCTACTTATGAGATAACCTAGTAGTAATATGTACTACACAATAACATAGAAATCGTGGTTCACTGAATTCCCAAATGCAACGCAACACCAATTCAGTTTTCCCACCCGAACCTCGGAAACTTTGCAAATACACGATCATCCCTTCAGCGGCACCCCGAAGCAGTCGTGAAAAGAGTTTCGCGAGACACAATCTCCAAAAAACGATTCTCCGCAGCGAATATTCCGCGGAGCTCTCTTCGCGCCGGTTCTTCTCGGTTTCTTCGCCTTTGCAACCAGTTGCTTCGCGTGACGTTTCGTTTTTTTTCCCTGAAGCCTCATGTCGCGCCTGTTTCCTCAGCGGCTTCGTAAAAGCGTCGCGTTCGCACGCTTTTCCTCGAGAGGAGCGAACCTCCATTCTTGCCATCGAACGCACACACGTTCGATAGTCGCCAGTCGATCGTAATTCTTTCTCTGGGAGACTTCTCAGACTTTTTACACCGGTGCCACGGAGATTTTCACGAGACGATCGCTCCGAGGCTCGATATCGGGCCTGATATCCGCTCGATATCGATCGTTGACTAGAAGCTAGTGTCGTGTTCGCCAGAAGCACGTGGAGTCGATGGATTGATTGGCAACGGTTCAACCACGTCGTAAATAAAACGTACGTGACAGTGAGCCTCTAGCAATGTCTGGATAAATAGCGACCTCTTGTTATCCTTCTAGACGTTTCCTATCTGATTTCTTTCTTCATTTGTTCTTCCTTTTTAGCTGGCTCTTTTCGTTTATAGGAAGGAATGTTGATTTGAGGATTTCTGGTTTCCGTGGCCGAAAGATAGCTCAGGCTTGAAAGGAATTTTAGGTGGAATAAAGATAAAAAATAATTCTTTTACTTTTATTCCAAGGTAAAGTTTAAATATTACGAACATATATTCGATGAATAACATAAACAAATGTCAGCAGTCGACTTTATGTAGAGAAATTAAAGAAATTAATGCGTGAAAACTTTATTCGTTTCATCTTTTGCAAGATATTGTATGTACGTCAATTTCTCACGAAAGTGTAAAAGTACAATCGTCTTTTAATTATAATCATCTTTGTAAACATTTTTGTAATTAGATTCTTATAGTCGTCTACACTAGATACTGCGTTAACTTTTCATGATGAAGCAACGAGCGATTCGTTTGCGAATTCTCGTGTTCATGAATGGTGAATCTCGAATCACGGAGTTTAATATCAACAGATTCTTCCTGTTCCATTTGTTACTCGTGAAACCTGTTAATCGTCCAAGTGTTTGGTGAAAGAGCTGATATCTGCGAATAATTTCAGCTTCTGAGTATGTGCCCAACGTTGGGAAGATCTCTGATCTTTCAAACGACCGTGACCGATATCAAACGTTAATTGGAATTGAATTCGTGTTAAAGACTTTAATTAACGTGCGACTAGGATACCACAGTGATATTTTGCCAATGAGAACATGTGCAGTGAAATTACAGTGCGGGGAACCGACCAGTCAAAGTGAAGGAATGTAATATATCGAAATGAATGGGAATGATATGTATTTTAGTTTCATTTTTTGTCGATTTCATTGGAAAAGCAAATGATAAGTGGGTGTTGCACGATAAACGTCGCAAAGTGATAATTGGAGATTCCAATGAGTATTTACGAGGATATTTGGAAAATAGTTTGAAACTCAACCGCGAAATATTACGTGGAAATAAGGTAAAGTATTGGCAAAATTTGAAAACTTCTAAAGTATATATATATATATATATATATATATATATATATATACATACATATATATATGTACATACATATATATATGTACATACATATATAGACCAAAACAAACTAATTTTAGTACCGTTGGCTATTAATTATAAATAAAATAATGACTTCTCTTAGAATTTTATGTCATTTCCTTTCCTAAATTTTGCTCATTTTTGCATAAAATATTTTTAATTAAAAATATAGACAGAGTATTTAAAAGACATTCGAATAGTTCCATATTAATGCTAATTGATTCTTTGATTAATACTCAGTGCATCAGCCCTTTCTTCCCAACATAAATTTCAGTTAATGCAAACATGGGAATTTCAATGTAAAAATTTTCCCGGCACATTTAAGTAATTTTCTACAAAATTTTTTTCGCATTTTGCAATTTTACAAAGGGAATAGCAATTTTTTATAGTTGGTTTTGCAACTTGTACCATTTCTATTGCGAATTTAAATCGAAAATTTACATCCGAGCAATCCCTGAAAAAAATTGTAACAACGCAATAAAATAAAAAGCATATGAAAACTTTCTACCAGGTACTTTTATGAATAACAGTGTTTCAGAATACTCAACTACAACCGTAACGATTTTCACCAGAGAAGCTATCGAACTGTAGAAGTCTAAACCGGGAATATCGCGAGTTTCGATCATGTTAGACCGGCTCGGCAATCGAGCGCGACAAGACTGATATTCTAGGGTGATTAATTCGACGGATTCGAAAGCAAATAGCTGCGCTTCCTCCCGATACCACCTGGGGATCCCAGCTCGTTGATTTTTACGCAGCCCGCCGCAATTTCATTCTTTCTGCCTCAAACAAGATCGTTCCCGCTTTTTATAGATTCTCGATAATTAAATCGATCGCAAATCACTTCAAACCGAGTTTCGGGTTTCAAGCTCGATGATTGCTTGCCGTCGAATTAATTAGAATACCAAAATATGCTAGTTACCGAGCTATCACTGTTACATGATTATTTGTTCGATTATAACATAGATGTCGTAGCTATCGATTTAAATAATTAAACATGATAACAAAGTTTTGTCATCTTTCGTGATTCTATTTGACTTCGAAGTGCCCAAATTCGATTATTTTTATGTTAACCCGAAATTTTATTATCCCAACTTTATTCCGATACAATCTTTCGCACTAAGATATTAACGAGTTTAAGATAAATAATGAGAACATCCACTACTTACTATTATTAAGCGAATGCGCTGAAGTTTCATAGAATTTGGAACGAAATTTTAAGGAATCAAAGTTTTAACTTAGATTGTTAATATTCTATTACGCGAATAGTAAGTTCCTTAATTTCTTCTTGAGTTTGGAGTAAGTTTTGTGCCTCCGAGGGAATTTGTTTTCTCGAATATTTTCTCCCGTTGGAAGACAAGAAGAATGATTAAAATGACAATCCATTTATGGAAATTATGTAGTGATTTAAATAACAGACTTTTCGAAATTGTGACTTTTATTATGTATTTTGTAACACTTTTGGGAAATATAAAGTAAATTGGCAATGTTGTAGATTGATGCATACTAAATGTTATGTCGGAAGAATATTAATAATTTCATAGAACTAAATTAAAGTACATAAAATATCTCGATATTTTAAAAACACAAAACGCCTGAAAAAGTATCTTGGGGTTTATTATTAAATTTCGGTTAGATTGAATGTTAAGATCAGCTATGTTTTGAGAACATGATTGTAATACGATATTAAATTATACACACTCTAAACCTAACGAATATAGAAAGATTTTTCATATTAAAAGTATGTTAAAAGCATATTAAAAGCAATATGTAATTCATTTTGTCACATTCGTTTATACGGCACATGTGCTTTAACCTATTTTTTTAAAATTACACTCGATAGTCCGACACTAAAGATACGGAATCTCGATTCCTTGTAGTGAAATGATTCATCCGATCTGCTCGTTGATCAACTCTATCAGAGTCGCGTACCTATGGCAGTCGTGATTAGGACGCGTAATTACAGTTTCAGCCCGTTAGTGGGATTAACGATTACATTCTCATCGTGGCAGACAATAAACTGCTTTGCAGATTACACGTTGTGATTCGAGAAACAACCCGTGCTTACGCGGAATTGATGTACTCCTTTTGTTTCGTGTCGGTGTCACTGGAATGTGCCTTGAACGCTTATGTCCGACTATTCACGTGCCTATTCTACTTACTTGCATGCGTTCCTCATAACGCATCAAGATTTTGTACGTTACTCTCTTCTCATCTTTCTTTCCGTTTATTTATTACTTATTTATTGTCGTTCATTATTTTCAGTTTTAATAACAAAATCGTAATCTAATCGATACCTTTTTTTAATTCGTAACACGTCATATACTACACGTAGAAGATCCTCTAGGGAAAATTTATCCCGATAAGTTTTCAAACATTCGCTCAGTGCATAAAGATTTTAGATAAGCTCATGTAATCCAAATATCTACGTATGTTTGAACTGCGCGTTAAGCTCACTGTTCACGCGTCGTCGTAAGAACCGAGAGAGAAGCCGGAAATTTTGGTTCACACGGTGTACGTCAACCTCGTAATAATAATCTGTTGCTGAAAGATATTTGTTCATGCACTTTGTGACTACGTTTACTAGAGAAAATCGAGCTACGTTATTATTAAACTAACAACGGGCTTACATATTCACTTTGTAGTAAAATTAAAATATATTTCCGTTTATAAGCATTAGGTTTATTTCTCGGAGTAGGGACAAGTAATATTTTAAAAGAATTCCTAACAATATGAAATGTTCACTTTAATAATTTTGAAATTATTTATTTACTGGGTTACTTTAGACATGAAAGTTTTCGAAAAATCTTCCGCATAATTGGAATAAAACGTAAACTGGGGAAGCTAAGATGATTTAAGTCAATACTTAAGGCTGGATCAAGACTGTTCAAAGTCTGAAAACGACGAAGTTGCTACGCCATGCTTTTTAAAGTTAAATTTCAAATTCGTCTTCTTCTAAATGTTTAACGTTCTCGTAGCAAAGGAGAAGAAGCTTTTAAAAATCCACTTTAACGTCACTACTATATTATAATGCAGTTTTTGTTATATTTTTTAAGCATCAAGTTTTAAACACTACTTTTTAGAAAACAAAATGGTGATAATATTACGCTGTTTCAGTTCTTAGTATTTGCAACTATCAATAACTAAAACTCTGCAACAGCTAAAAACTTATTTTTCCTTTCAACTACACAAATAATCGTCACTTTCCTAATAAGTCCTGAAATCCAGTCGCAACCATGTTAATCGTAGAAGAAATATAGGTATAATTAAGTCGAAATAAAAAGAATGTAAGTACACTTGGTTTAATTACAAAAGAAAATCTAGACAGGTTCTAAACAAACTAATCTTAAAAAGATTTGAGCCCGATTAAGGATAATGAAATAAATGTATACGTAATTAAGGTAATGATGTAAAATCTAAACGTAATCGAACTAATCGTAAAAAGCTGAACTTTCACTTTAACAAGAAGGAACGGGCACTTCCGTCCATCAGATTTCTATCTCTGAAAGCTTTTCATCCGGATCGAGCTGAAGAGTTTCGCGACGTAGCAAGCGAATGAAAAACGCGGCGAGAAATTCATTCGAAAGGTCCTGGGAGATCCGTTCAACCGACTCGATCGTATTTTGTCGTCACTGGTATTCTTTTCTCTCGTCGTGCGAGTGCCGTGTGCGGTGAATTCCCCGTGAAAGTATCTCGAAATGATATTATCGTGAGGAAGCCGTCGAGATTTTATCGGTCCACTTACTTCCAACAAAGACACGCTGCTGCTTTTTTCTCTCTTTTTCTTCCGTGAATCCAAGCTTCGTATCAAACGAAGATGTTTTCGGTTGAGATTCGTTTCGCGCGATTCTCAGCATTCGTCTGAGAAAACGTCGTTGAATACGACACGTGAGTTGCGTGAAACTTGTCGCCAAAGCTTACGAAATTCCAACTGATATTGTCTCTTTACGTTTTTCTTCAATGGCATACATTGTTAGATTGGAATCTGTTCTTAAAATAACAATAAATAATTTTTACGTTAGCAAGAAGAAGCAGAACATAATATACGATTTGGCGGTAAGCATCCATTGATGCTTTGTTCTCTGTACTTGACGTATTTACATAACAAATAAATTTAACACGTAGCTAAATTTGAAGTTGTATTTCTTTTGATTAAGCTACGTCTAACGTAAATTTAAGTTTGTGAAGGTAAATTAAAAAATTCGGTATTAAACGAAACAGTACGAGGTATGTATTCTTGATTTTTGTCGACAAGCTATAAACACATATTTTAGAAATGAAAATAAAGCAAGATACTATATTATTTTATTTTATTATAAGGTTGTTAGATTATAAACAGTATTTATAAACTTCATCTTTAAACAAATGTTTTAAAATTATGCATATATTAGATTATAATTAAATTTTTAATGGATGTAGACTTTATTGTAATATGGAAATCTAGCACAAAGATAAATAGAGCTTAATCTTCTTACAAATCAATTTATTTACGTCAAAAGGATATAATTATTTTCTATTTCTTTAAAGAAAATATTGTATATTTTGCATTTAACTACTTTTGAAAGGAGTAACGCACATCGCCACTCTTTTAATTTAACGAGGACAACAAGAGAATTAATTTTTTAAGAGAATTAATTATCTTAAAAGATGCGAATTAGCTTATTCCTTTCAAAATCATTTCATAGAGGAATCAGGAGTTAATCTTTGAGTAAGGAGTAATTCAGTAATCTACTCCGATCTATTATTCGTCATAATACGGCCTAACTGCTTTGATGAAACGTAAATACGGGAGGAGGACTGTTACCAATTTTGTATAGTGAACAGGAGAGTTAGCAGAGACTAGTGGAGTGAGTCATTTGTGGCCAGACAACCGCACACGATCTGTAAATTCGTGTTTCAAGTTGCCCACAGCAGTTTTTGTCGGCACCGATTACGCTAACGTAGAATTTAAAAGATAGTTCAAACGAGTGAAAAGTATACAAAACTGTAAACAGGGCGTTAAAGATTTTTATTAGATGGGAACGATCTGCTTGAAAGTATACGATATACTGATTAAAAAACATTCGTTGTCCAAAATCTGGTGTCTTTTTATATCTTTTCGTCTTTTATATAAAAACATCTAATTTTTGTTATTTTTATTTACATCGATTCGTTAAAAATTGGGTACACAATGTACACGTTGTAGAATAACGTACAAATTTTTAAACTGTGTCTCTATCTTCTAGTAAACCGAGGACACGTATCTGCTGTAGTAGCTGCAACAAAATTATGCCAAATCGCTAAATCAGTCTCAAAAAGCATCCGCACTATACTCCAACAACATTGTTTAATGCAAACCCGCGGCAGCGGTTCAGCCTGGCTTCCGCGGTCTTGGCTGGTGTAAGCCGCATAAAAAATGGCCCCGCATAAAATAACAATCGATATCGATTTATGCAGATTCCGCTAGTGGGATGAATATGATTTATGCGAAATTCCCGGTGAGACAGATTCGTTGTACGCTCAATTACAGACAGACCAAGCTAAATAATCGAAAGGAGGGGCTGAGATTGGGGAAGGATCGAAATGGATAGAGACAGGGAGTGAGCACGATTGCTTCCTCAAACTAACAAGAGATTAAAACGATTGCTAGACGACGAATGCGGTCAGATTGCATTTGTGTTTGTGTAACATTAGCATATTTATGAAGAGGGAATATTCAGCGACGCAAGGAGGTGCGGGGCAGAGGTGGGTGGATTTAATCGATCTTTGACGAGCAATACGTTCATCCAGCGATTCCCTGTCCGTTCGAATAATTAATTTGACCGGTAATTCGGAATTAAATTTCAGCGAAAGTTTCATGGCGGGTGGGGTGGGGAATCTTCACTTTTTCTACGCTGCTTTGATAAGGCTTGATAAGAGTACTTGGCGATGGGGCAACGTTTTTATTTGCATACCGCGCAAATTATCTTGTCGAGTGACAGGAAAGTTAGATTAAAAATTATGTAAATAATGTTTGACTGCTTCAGAGCGATATGTTGAACGAGGAAGTTTTTTTTAGTGAAGGTAGTTATCCTTAGTATTGAAGATTATTGAAAGAAGGAAAGGGAAACATAACTTTTTATTGTGATTTTCAATAAGATAAGGTGAAAAGTTTAAAGAAGGATATTCTAGGAGAAATTAATCGAATTGTTTAAGTTCTGAATTATATTGTCATTGCTTTTTTTACCACAGTTTTATTTCCTAGATATATAAAAACTGTTTAAATAATATACATGTATATGGATTCTAAGGGACACGCCAGTAGAGTATTGATTGAAAAAAAATGATTTTTTATATTTTCAATTGTAGCGAAAACTTCTATATTATAAAATTCATTTTGACTAAACGTTACGTTTCAATTAAACATCTATAAATTACTAGAATCCATAAATTTGTTTTCACTGCAAAAGAAAATAGCGTTTGAGTAGAACCAAATTGAAACAGAATGTCCGCAAGAGCAGGAAAAATAAATGGTAAAATAAATGAAGCTTTGATAAAAATACAAAATACGATTCGTTCGTCCAAACAATTGGAAAGGGTCTTATAACGGATATAAAAATAATTCTTTTTGATTTGTTCCTCAGTAAACGTACCATCTGTCTCTTATCGTTTCTTTCAATAGACACTTGGGCACGTTTTCTCATAGAAGTTCACACATGTCCTAAGATCCTGAGATTTTCTTCTATTTGTCGATCAGAGTTCTCACTTTCCTCTCTTCAATTCGATATAACGATTCATAACACAAGTATATACTTGAAAAATAGAAATGTATAACATATGATAAATCATAAATACACTTTGAATATTGATGTATATATAAATTATTTTAATCCGATTTATTGAAACAGAAGAAAGTATAGATCAGACACATACACTATGCAGCATAACTATAACACCACTGATACTTTTAACATTTTCGAACTTTAAGAAAGAAGAAAGAAAAAGAAGAAAGAAGAAGTCACTTGCATAATGTGGAAGAGCGTTGCTGATGCTAACAGATTTCAAGCGAAAATCATGGAAGTTGCCTATGCATATGTCAAGATATAATCAGAAACTGTTTTACCACCGGAGCAAGACAATAGCGCCAGCTTCACTTTTAACTTCTTTCAAATGTCTCTTTTATAAAGTGTTTAGCAAGCACAAAGTTTTTCGATTAATTTAGACAATGCTACGCGATAGCTATCTCACCGAAGAAGAACAAGGTGCGATTTTAGCATACAAAGAACAAAATATTGGGAATTGTTGAAATCGCACATAAACTCGGGCGATTTCATAAAGTTGTACTAAAGTTTTACGTGGCCCTAATACGCGTGGAAAAAATAAGAATGGTGCACCTAAAAAGAAGTTATCTCACCGTTCTGAAAGACAAATTGTTAAAATTGTGCGCAATACATTAAAAAGTTACAATAAAAAGAAACTGTGAAGAAATATGATCTCAACCTTTCTGGTGGGACCGCTCAACGTGTTCTTAAACGTAATCATCACATTACAAAACAAAAAATGATGCCTGCATCTACGTTCTTAAAACGCCACAACGTAGTCAGGCTTCAATACGTTCGTAAAAACATGAGTAGAAATTACAATAATGCAAATTAATTTTCAACATTAATAAATCGAGAGCTAAGTATATGTTTAATATTGCCTACTTAATTCACTATTTACCTTCGTAAGGAAGAAAAGTACTTCTCTAAGCATAATTCTAGTGGAGGAATACTTATCATGTGACGTGCATTCTGCTGTAGGGGAAAGCTTCAATTTGCTTTCCCTACTTCAAAAATGAATAGTACAGAGATTGATATTGATATTTTGAAAAATAATTTAGTACTTAGTAATTTAATACTTATCACCAAGATAATGCCTCAATACATAAAAGCTAAGAACTCACAGCATGGCTTGGAAGATTTAACATGAATTTATTGAAACAATCTGCATGTTTCCCAGATCAAAGTCCGATCGAAAATCTATGAGGCATCATGGTACGGCATATTTATGCAAACATTCAATTTTCAAAAATTTTATAGTTAAAAACAGTTGTTACTGAAGTGTAAAATCAAATTAGGAATTCCGAAAAATTTAATTAAAAGTATGCCAAATGGCGTCTAAGAGTTAATAGATAAAGATGGAAGTCATACTCCTTATTAAAATTACTTATTTTAACTACCTACATTATAATTTTATCATTTCGTTGTAAATACATTGTTACATATAGATGCTCTCCAGAGAAATATTTTGTTTATTATTATTTTCAAATAAATTCAAATTGCAAATTCAAATGCTCTTTGGAATTTTCTTCATTACATACAACGTTGCCCAATCCCTTTCATATGATATTGTTAATATTTAGAAATCATTGCATAGAACTCCAGAACGTTCGAAAGTTGGTGTTGTGGTGTTATTGTTACGTTCTGAAATGTATATGAACTGCATAAAACTCCGTATAATTATGAGTCCATAAACTGCACATATATTTCTATAATAGCCGCGATACCAAAAACTCCCATCTAAAATTACTACAAATTCCAAATCGCGCGAATACCACAGGACACGTATCTTTTACAACCAAAACCAACATCAAATCACAATCGCAATAGGAAAAATTCCCAGCTGCAATTAATACAAACTGCATCCTCCGTGCTACCGAGACTCGATACGAGCCGCCATCTGGCCAACCCCCAACACCTGTCGATTCGCATCGGGCAATACGATCTCCCCCTACCAGGCTTGCCGCCTAATTGCACCAAACAATCTAGCAGCTACACCTCGATGACCAACGAAACAACCACCACAGTCATAAAACGTTGCAAACGAGCTCGTACAACTCGACTAGAGGTTTGCAGAGTGCAGTTAGCATCATATCGTTTGCGAGGCATCGTCAAAGTATTCGCCGACCAAAGAGTTTTGGTCGATCAATGAAAGGGAGGAGAATGATAATTCCTTTGACGACCGCAATGTTCATCTGGAAGATTGAATCGAGACCAAAGCCAAAAGAGAGAGAGAGAGAGAGAGAGAAGGAGAAAGGGAGAAAGGGAGATATGAAGATATGGAAGGAGAGGTTCTCTTCTGAACCCGTGAGATCAAGATCGATTTGCCTGGACACCAAGGAAGAAGGCCAACGGCACGTTTGCGGCTGGTCGGCTCTCTAACCAGCCAGAGTGGGCCTTAAGTGATTGTCGACCAGCGATATGTCCTTTGACCACGACCGGACCAATCTCGTGAGAAGGATATAATCCGTGCAGGCTGGCATGATTCGATTAGAATCGATTCCCACCCTCCCCCAACCTTCGATACTCCTCCAGCTGCCTGCATCTTCGATTACGGTGCCCTTTGAGTCGATGCCAGACGTTAATAGAATGCGAGGCAACCTCGCGACTTCGTAAAAGGGGAAAAAAGAACCCTCCAGTGCTACGGAACGGTAGACCGAGAACTGGGGACTCGGTGGTAGACAGCGTGTGCGTCGTTGTATGGGTGAAGGTCGATGTTTCTAAGTCTGGTAGAAATAGACGAGGTGTTGGATATAAAGTGATTCGCGCCGCTTGTCTGGGGGTGTGGGAGGGGTTGAATCGCTGGGAGGTGGAAGGATGGTTAATTGTGATGTGTTGACGCTGTTTTCCAGTGGTGGGTGGTATACGTACTATTGGAGGAGGAAATGGTGGAGGAGAGTAGAAATTGGAGACTCGGTGGAGGTTAGGTGAATTGAACGAGTTCATGCCATGGGGGGGTACTTAAGGAAATAAAATAACACACAGGTCCTATTTTTGCAAGAAAAGAAGATGTTACATTGATCCTATACGAAAAAGAATGTAAAGAGATAGGTCGATCTAAAGAAAACATTATCGCGTTTAAGAAAAATTGCAAACAGAAGAGCAGAGGTTGTAAGGAAAATCTTTTGCATACTTTACAACGAAGACTACATGATGTTTCGATGTATAAAGAAAAGTTTTACAAAATCTCTTCAATTCAGTCTGACAAAAATTTAATTCAAACTTTCATTCGCATACAAACTGCAGGAAACAATTTGATAAATACGAGGAAAGTCAAACTCAAAGGAGTTTGTACAGTATACCGAAAGAAAACTACAAACAGACTAAAAAAGATACATTTATAAGAGGTGGAACTTTAAGATAAAGAAGTCATTCCCCTGATAATTCTTGAAAACCAAAATTAGAAAAGTTTTGATACATTTTCTTGCCACGCGTTAAAAACAACTTCGATATAACGTAGTGGACTTTTTAATTTAATAAGATGCAACAAAAAATAATGATGGAAAAATGAATAAAAGGATGAAAAATTTGTTCTGCAAAAAGATTCTCAAGATTAGTAACGTCATATATGTTTAATGACAAAGTACTAGCCGTTTTAGAAATGTTAGAGTATATTATAATATACTGCAATGAATATATTCCACCATACTGTCACTGAGCAAAAAGAAATAACATTGAATGATTATTTTACGAATACTTATAAATTCATCTAAACAAAATACGAATTGATCGTAGGTTAATTTAACCTAATTTTAAAGTGGCGAATTAATTGTGCAGATAGATTTAGCATATTTAAACTATGACCGTGAGTGAAATAGACGCTTATTATAGGAGCTATTAGCTATGTGAGCATGAGATTATCGGATATTATGTGCAGAGGGAGTTCGTCTCTGCCGAAGTTAGGTTAAGTTACACAAGTTTGCGAACTACAGGCTTTGAAGTTGTCCAAACCTATTAAAATGTAACCACACGTTCTCCAGAGATAGAAATTTTTCCCTTATTTTCTACAACAAATAAATTTAACTGTTTCATTGAATTGTAATTCATTCCCGGTGGCACGAAGCAAGAATCACTTCTTTCTTGCTGATGATTACCGCTGAAAAGTTACATACACATATATTACGAAAATGTTAGTTATAACTAATGGCGTCATGTTAATTGGATGTTAAAACTAGTAAATGAAAAAGGAGCAAACAGGGAAATCAACTACCTGTGATTTTGGAAAAATTATGGATTTATGGAAAAATTCATCTAACCTATTCTCCTATTACTGCTCAGTAAAAAGAATTTATTTTCTGTTTTGCAGTATTCTCAGTCTTCATAAAAGCATCAATTTTTGCACAAACGCACGAGTTTAGATGAAAGGAAGGTGTTACGTAAAAATTAAAAGCGTTAGAAGTTGCAAATTAGCGTTAAAAAATGCGGAAATGTTCTTGCATATGACTATGTCCAGAGTCATTATTACTTGTTTGATCTCGAATGGTTGTAAATGAGCATCAAAGTTTAAAAATAGTCCACGTACGAGAATTAAATTAATTTCAATCTTTTTAAAGTGATCTGTCTAAATACAAAGTTTGTGAGGTGTTTTGTTGTATCTCGATTGCTTTCTCTGTTCCTTATTCTTAGATTCACAGCAGAACGGTCCAAAATCAGATAATAGCGGTTGTTGTCGTTCACGCGAGCTTTTACTCGACTGTCTCGAAGTTAATGCAATTGAGTATCTTTAAAACGATGTTTGAAGTTAGCCAAGTTGCTGGGGAGGGACACTTGAATTTCCTGATTTGACACTTTCTCGAGATGGAGAGAGCATTTTTCAAAATGGTGAGGTGACCGCATGCGACGTTTAAGTGTCCGACCAACAATTCGCAGGCAATAAAACAAGGAAGCGCGTAGAATTTAAGAAACGGAAAAAGGTATGCTAATGCCAAAAAATTCCGCATCGCACTATTGCACTGCAACAGCGGTCAATTTATAGGGAGCGTGAATCCACGTTCAATCAGAATGATAGAATTATCGTTCTTTTCACGCGACACTACCAACTTCTTCCATAAGGTAGCCGAACATGATTCACCTTTTGATGCAGGCTATGGATAAGGAGAAGCCTGCCAAGCATCAGACGACTATCGATGATATCACAGCTCAGAGGCGTTCATCTTCTTTCTGGCTGGTTTCAATACGTCCTCCATCTTTATGTGTTACATAGCCCACGAGTTGGCACTTAATCCGGACGTTCAAGAGAAACTAAGGGAGGACGTGGATCGATATATGGAAGAAGGAAACGGGCTGATTTCGTATGAGGCTCTCACGAAAATGAAGTACATGGAAATGGTGACGTCGCAGACATTTCGAAAATATCCTCCGATGGTTTTCATCAACAGGTTGTGCGCGAAAGTTCCAATTGCCTCCAGCGGAATCCGGTTACAAGTATTTAATCATATGTTCGGATAACATTATGTGGTTTGCGCATTGCATCACGATCTTAAGTATTTCCCTGAGCTTGAGAAGTTCCAGCCAGAACGTTTCAGCGACGAGAACAAGAATAACGTTGTCCCTTATACATAATTCCCGACTGGTCTCGCGTTTTGTCTTTTACTTTACTGATTAACTAAGAGTGTGATGTGCAACAGTGCTATATGTATATTGATTTTTCCATTTTACAAGCGAAATATTTGCGGCGATATTTATCGTTTGTATACGATGACGAAATTAAATTTGGTGAATTTTCATTCGAACGCGTCACTAGATTTAGCTCATTAAATACTTTGTATACTTTGTATATCTACCGTTAAAGAAACCAAAGTATAGTTTCGCTTGGAAGATATCGGAGAAACAGAGGTAAGATTCATTTATCGGCAGATGTTATTTTATTTATCTCTGTTTAATATTTTAATCATCATTGATTGTGATGTGTTACGATTACTTCTATCTTTTGTCTAACACTAATTTGTACTGATAATTAGAGCGTGTTGTTATTCACGTCATGTAAATTCCTTATCCTAAATATACAGGCTGACTTTTGCAAAAATCCAAATTGAGTATCTGTTGAAAAATGCACCGGATACGAAAGACTTACGTTTACAGTTTGAAGGTACTGAGACTAGGGTAAAAATGTTTACAGTCTAAGGGTTAAATTATTGCAATTACTAACATTATATGTTATGGAAATTATATATGTAATTATGTTTGACATTTTAAATGATTTAATCAATATTAATCGTTCAATTATCTATTATATCGAAGAACTTTTTAATTACTATAGGCAATCTAATGACACATAAGAATTCGGGAGAAAACATTGGCCGACGGTCTGAGTACCTCTGTGGAGAAAGTACTCATTCGGCGAGTGGAAAATCCGAATAATCCGATTGGTCGAATATTTTTCTCTCTACATTACTAAGTATTAATATGATATATATATATTTTGTAAAAATTTGTACTGAGTTACATTCGTTGCTGAATTTATTGCTTTGATGTGGAACAACCAAATAGATACTTATGAATTTAAATAGCGAAACTATCTCAAGTTAACGTTTTAATAAAATTAATGAAACAGGAAGAGCCTGTAATAAACAAGCTTCAAATTTCAAAGAAAATGTTTGATAAAGATCGTCTGGATTTTAATTTGTTTTTCCAACGTTCCTATTGAAACTTTCGAAGTCAACTCCCGATTTGAGCTCTTCAGCGGATTGAGACTAACCACAACATACGTTTAGAAACCTCTTGAATCCTATGAACTGAAGATCAAAACGGTTAAAATAAAAAAGATAAGAAGACCTGATTCGATTATTATGCATACAGTAACCTTTGTTATTAATTTCAACAAAATGATATTCCTAGACAGAATACAGAAAACAGGATTTTCAGTTGAGGATAAAGGAATGAAACGAATTATAGCCCTCCAATTTATCTACCGATACATATATTCTTTTCTGTTATCTTCCATCGGTCCAGCAATTATGAGGCTGCTACTAGTCTTAAACTTAAAGGACGTACGCGAGCTCCAAAGAAAGAGAAACTGAAGGCCAAGGACCAAGAGATGGAAAACAAGAGAAGGCGACAGAGAGAAGTGTAAGACCAGGTGACCGACGAACAGAAGAAGGGGGGAAAGTCCAAGCGCCAGAAGAAATAGCCTACGGACTTTTGCACTCACGCTTAAGCACACACACCACGATATCTTTAGCTACGATATTTCTCGGAGTTTTTCCAGGAAACCCGAGATTCGCGGCTCGTTAGCGCGTGGAAATCGCACAAAAATCGGCTGACTCGCCAATGCAACCGGCTCGAGAGAGAAACGAGAGGCTAGAGACGCCTGAAGAGGCCACCTGTGATCGTTAGACGAAAGATGAAATCGATACCTCGAATTTAGGGCGGCACCGAACGAAATACAGTGCGAATGGTGTTAATTCACTCTGATTGATTTGATTCTTTTTATCATCGTCTGATAACATTTTAAAACTGCACATTATCCAATATAGTATAATTACGAATTATTTTATTAAAAATGACGAGGAACAAAGAAAAACATTATTTCCAATAAAAGTCTGCAAATATCTTTATCTAATTATATTTATTATTTGTTCCTTAAATTACGTATCCGAAATATATTCACATTGTCAATGATATAAGATAAGTTACACGACAATTTCAAGCAAGTATTAAAGTGAGATTATTTTAAAGATGATCAAAATACTTACAAGTCGTGATAAAAAGATAGCACACCCTATGAAGCTTGTAATAGATGTGAAAGTGTATAGAAATGCGTAGCTTTCTATTGTATTGTGCATTGTTCTATTTGCATCGTGCAAAATTAGCCTGACAAAATGATAGTACACGTTATGTATTCTCACTTCTCAGTTGAACATGAGCAAGTGTCAGTGAGTGATAGTTTAGAATATAGTGTAGTGAGATATTATACGTAATTTGTAAAAGATAAAATGTGGAAAAACCAACAGATTGGGAAATGTAAACAACTTTAATATTATCAAAAGGAAAATTTCTATTTTAAGATAATTATGAATAATCGTGAATATTATTATTTATTTATAATCGTATTTATAATCTTATATATTATAAATACGAAAAACAGAGATAATTACTAAAGCTGTTGGCAGAAATGGAAAAGTTGTTGTTAATTTGTAATGCACAAAATTACTGCCGAAGGAAACATCGTGAATGACCTAAAGTTTGAACAGTACGAGTGAAGCGTGCTATTTCAAGAGTAGCATAGAATTCATCGATAACTGCAAGGGAGATTGCTGAAGCTGCTGAAAACGAATATCAGAAATGTCCAACGTATCCTGAAACAATGTAAGCATATACAGCGAAGGAAACTGCAAAGGAAACCTCCTCTAACAGAGGCACATGAGAAGACAAAATTACAGTTTGCGGAAGAACACGTGCACTAGAAAAAGAAATGCAGAAAAGTGTCGTTTACTGATGGAAAGAAATTTAATTTGGGAAGCTCTGACGAGTGGAGTTATTGTTATCATGATATGCGAAAGGAAGCAAAAATTTTGAACTGTCGTCAGATGGATGACGGAGTAGTGACGATGTGGGCCGTTATTGGCTTTCATGGCGGAACAAATACAAAATTTATCCAGGGTAAACTGAATAGCAAAAAGTATTTAGAATTAATTTGGGCACAAATTGGAACACATACAACCCGAATCTCTGGGGAGTAATTTATATTTCAACAGGATAACACGGCGGATCACATGGTAGTAAGAGTGCAAAACTGGTAAGAACATATTTTAAGAGTAATAATGTTGTACTTTTGAAATAGTACATTTCATTGATATATATATATATATAATATATAATATATAATATATAATATATAATATATAATATATATATAATATATATATATATATATAAATATAATAGAAAACTGTCGAGAAGATCTTGCTAGAGCTGTTTATGGTAAAGACAGACAATTCAATAGCATAAATGAATTGACCGAATGCATTTTAATAGAATGAGAAAAAATAAATTAAAAGAATCAAAAGATCTTTTTATCAATACCAAGGCGAGTCATTTCAATTATACGAAATTTTGGCGGCTCTACAAAAATTAGCTATCAATGGTTCTTTATGATATTTCCATTTTTACAGATAAACGAATCTCATATTAACATCTTCATACGCTCTACGTGGCAGAAAGTGATGTACAAAACGTATATATGTATTCAAATGATTTTCGATATAAAAATTAACACATTGCAAGATGCGCTATTCTTTTGTCGCGAATTATATCTTTACTTCAGAGATGGATAAGTGGAACTAAATATCTGAGAATTTTACTCGAGTCTAATATTTCTATAGAAATAATTATTCGGAGCGTCCCAGTTTTCTCGACAAAATAATATTAGCATATTCTGTAAGTAAAATGAAGAAACAAAAAATGTTTTATAAACATAGACTTTTAAATACCTTATTTAGAAGTTATAATAAAAATACGAAATTACAACGGAATATTGTTATATTAATTATAATAGTATCCCTCTCATAAAAGTTAAACTCTCTTATAAAGTTCATTTTTTGAAAATAATTGGGCTATAAAACAAAGAAATAAGTAACGTTGGTGTTAGATATGGAAATCAATTATTTTAAACTTATTTTATTCAATCACTTTCTATATAAACAGGAATACGAGGAAAGTTGTCACATTCTCTCACACTACCGGTAACTCGTAAACTTATCCAATTACTCAGAAAGCTTGAAGTTGTCTAATTAACAATGAAACTGCATCGAATCGTCGTGAGCGAAAAACAAATGGCAATTACACGTAACGAATCTTCCTTAGACATGTAAATACTCGTGTAGGAATGTACGTGCGATAAATCGGTTTCTTTGAATATCTTGCTGCTCGTTACACAAAAATTAATTACGTACACGAAAAAGGATTTTTAATTAAATAAAACTTGATCAAAGAAAATACTTTGATAAATTGTATAATTACTTAATTATTCCAAAATACGATGATCGAGTTTCTTCTTTAATTATAATTATGAATAATATTTCTATTTGTAGATTTTACTTATTAATTTGATTGTACAACGGGCTCCAATTAATTCTGATAATTCAAATCTTAATGCAATATGCCATAACTTATCTTGAATGGACGTACACATTGGCGTTCAGCTCATCTAAATCACTATTCATTTGCGGCGCTTGTTATGGTCTAAACAATAGAATCTCGATAATCCGACACCTAATAATCTGTCATCAATGAACTATTCAATTGATGATCTATCAATACGATCCTTTGTCAACCTCCTATAAATGCAATTTTACGCATCAGATAACATGTATAGTTTGGATCCTACTTACGAAACAATGATTTTATGTAAAATAAATCAAACGATTCTGCTAACGATTATGCTTTATACATAGTATCAAATATCATTGCATGTACCTATAAGAAATAATACAGTGATTTAATCCCTAAAACATTACTTTTCTTGTCTTTATAAAGTCATAATTTCAAAAATGTAACCTACTTACGTCTTCCTTAGTTCCTTAGACAATAAGTATCAAGTTTTCACGTAAATATCACGAATCCTACATCGAGAGAAAAATAAAAGACATACAGAGAAACAAAGAATGAGAAACGTGGGAAGCAAACGGAAAAATATCGTTGACCTTTCGATGGAATTCAAGGCTATCAGGCGGAAAATCCGCGCGAGAACTGTGATAGGTATCGAGGCGTTCGAGTTGCACGTAGCGCGAGAAAGCGGCTGTAGGTCACGTGGAAATACCCTTCCTTCGTCTCGTTCCCGAGACGTGGAAGCTCGTCGGAAGCTCGTCGAACATCGACGATGGGGGCTTACGGTCTGATCGACCCCTCGAGGTCGTTATATCAGGAAATGGAACGAGCTGTTCGTCGCCGGCTCTACCAGCCATCGTCGTATGACGAGATTCCTAATCGCCAATCGGCCACTACTCTATGGAACACTGATTGTAGTATTCGAATAAATTTTAAGGAAATGTAAGAGATTTCACGATTTTATGATGCCCGCTGGAAATTTTTCCCATGAATAACGAAGTATGGAAAGGAGAAAATCTGGTGAAACTTGAGACCGCTTTTTAATGCCATTTTAATGTTATTACGGTAATTTTATAATTAAGAAGTTAAAATAGTTAAATGGCTAAAACTGGAAGTATAGTGATTAACCGCAAGTTCCAGTCCCGAGTGCAAGGGTACCAATAGCCTTGGTTCGATTTCATATAATTCCAAAAGCACAAAAGAATCTTACAATCTCCATTACCACAACTTTAACCCAAAAGTTAACGCAGGTAAAGTAAACTCCTAATTTCTGACTTTCGAAATGATAAAGGATAATAAAGAGAATCTCCAAATGACTTCCTCGAGAAGAATATCAGTTCCATGACTATTGGCGAAACTATAGTGAAAGAAAGAAAAAATAATCGTCTTTCATGGATCCACGCTGAAAGAGCAATAAGAAAGCTTGAGAAAAAAGACGAAAAGAAAAAGGAAAATAAAAAGAAAGAGCTTATGTCCATGCAAGGTAAGGTCGTTGCACTATGAAGCCTTCGACGAATACCTTTGACCTGAAGGTTCAACTGCGAAACCTTATTGAGCAATTCGATGAATAGCTCAGAGAAAGCTAAGGCGTAGGTCTAAAGGAGAGGGAGAGAGGGAGAAACAGGAAGAAAAGCTGTGATAATGGAGGGGGTAAGAAAGAAATGGAGAGCGTGAAAGGGTAAACGCCAGCTCGATAAACACAAGAACGATGGAATAAGCCGATAGCCGCACCCTGCTGGCACCGTGTTCCGGCAGGATACAGGATTTATGTTGCTGCAAGGGATCTATATCCTTCGACAAGCTAGATGAGTCCACCGATAATCTCCGCGATCCTTTACTCGTGCAACGTTTTAGAGCGTATTTTCGACCCCCAAAATGGCTTCCTTTCTATGTTCGTTCTTGACATCAGATCTAGCGCAAATACAATAAATTGAATAAATGAAGATAAATGTCACACAACTAATCTTAAATGTTCCTAAAAACGGAAGCCATGTTAATGATTCGCGATATAAGAACTTACTTTGCTTCTCTAAGGCAACGGCGAAGAAATTTCAGAATGAAGAGAGAGAGAGAGAGAGAGAGAGAAAGAGATGTGTCGTCCCGTTGACGACTATAATCATTCCCTATAGGACAGTTTATGAAAGTCAATGTTGTCAGACTCGTAGAAGGAAGAATCGTGACTGGGCAAATGTTGGACAAAGGGTGAGGAAACAAGCGCTGGGCATAGACTTGATAAATAGAAGGTTAATAAAATAACTGGGTGACCGTACAACAACCACGCGGTCACGTTGTTTTGTGTCCTGTCAAGAAGTGAAATTTATATCTCTCCATGGCGCATCACGTGTCCGTTTCGTTGCGTTCGCGGACTTCATCTCGTACTTGCGTCTAGCCCAGCGAATCTCGAGCAAAAATTATTTCCGTAGCGATAAATTTTCCCGGCTGCTACGGCAAGATTTCTTTTATTAAAAAATTTCACAGGGATTCGGCGAAGGCGCGGCGCACGAGTATCTACGTTTATGGCCGACCTACGGGGGCCAGTGTCGCTCGTAAAAGTAATTTTATTTTTACGCTGGAAACTTTCCCCGCCTCTCTCGAGTATCTTTTATCGCCTGTTTTACGCCAGTCGATCTACCTGCGTGAATGAATTTCGGGTGATTTAAATTTGTATCAAGCTCGACCTTTTTTTTTACGAAAGTAAGATTCGTTCAAATTTTGAAAAGGAACGATTTTGCCATTGGTATAACAGAATTTGCTGCTAATATGATAAAGATTTTTTCTAAATATTACTAGAAGTGGAATTACTGATTTTATGTATACATATACTTGTTAATATACTAATTTGTAAGTTTCTATCATTACAATTTTTTGGTAGTAAATGAGACTACAACAGTTACATTCCGTTGCAAGATTCTCAAATAATTTTATTCTATTTCCATTTATGCATAAAGAAGCACGGACTTTGCACAAATCTGCGAGCCGACTAGCAGCGAGTAATCGGTGAACGGCATACAGGGTGATCAGAACTTAAAAATTCACGCCGTGGTCCCCGAAAAAATTCGCGGTATCCAACGAGATAAATACGAGTTACCGAGCATTTCTCCGGTTAACTCGTCCGGCGAGCTTTATCTGTCCTGGAAAAATTTACGAGCAACCGCGGTCTGAATATCACGAGGCTTCGTTAAGCTAAATCCGCCTCTTAGAACTTTACGAGGGTTCCTGCTAAAACTCCTCGGATGAAGCTCTTCCTCAGCGATTTTTGCTATCGACGATTCGGCAGACGGAAAGACGAATGCGTCTTCGCGAGGAATTTCTATAGTGGGAGAAAAGAAGATGGAGGAGATTTTGAAAATCTCTCATTAAGCCAGGAAGAGGATTCTTTGAAAGATTGGAAGTAAAACTGACTGACGAAGTGGATGTTCTCTGGACACTTGGGAGATACTTTCTGTTTTTAAAAAAGCAAAATAAGAAATATAAATTTGTGCTGAATGGAGAAATAATTGCTTACTTGAAAATTACCTATTGCAAAGTTCTTCAGTTATTTAAAAAATGCAGGATAGCAATGCAGCAGAAGAAACGTAAATTCAATAAACAGCAGATTTGAATGTGTATTTATATGAAAGCTGCTCTTCTATCCAGACACTCGTAAAAAAACTCGTAAAGATCTTGTAAGGATATCGAAAGGACACGTTCTCCACGTATATTCGGGCTACAATTTCCGCCATAGTGAGGGTACCAAGGATCTGGTGAATCTACGTAGACCTACCCTGACCTTCAAGCTACTCAAAAGTTTGAAAATGCTTCAAATTTTCCTCCAAAGTTTGAATAGTTTCCTCACTATTCTTATAATATCTTATTATTTATTATATAGGTATTTTTCTTCGGTTCTTAACAGAGATTCATTCATTTATACGTTCCTTTGAAAATACAAAAATACTTAAAAATACTTCTTTCTATTGAACTACAAAAATAAAGAATCGAGTACATTTACGAATGGTAAGAATTTTTGACGTACCAATTCTCCTAGAATTTCTATAATTAGTCTCTAGCTTGAGAATTACATAAAAACTTTGTTTTAGAAAATACCTACTTAAGAAAAATTACATGTCCTGGTCCCTTCCAAAATCTAAATGCAAGGATATTTTGTTATCGGAAGTATATTTCACACGAACCTTTATTAGAAGATTCACGATACGTAAATTCACTAAAATACGCTTAAAAATTGACAAATGATAAATATCACGTTTTAAGCACACGTAAGATGAAATCAAGTACATCGGTCGCACAATATCTAAGTTACATAATGATCAAAAATTAAATTATGATAATTAACGATCAACCTTTCAAAGCCTACAACTTAAAGTCTTCGCAATACGTTTGTCAAGGTATTAAATTCGACAGAGATATAGAAACTTCAACCCCCAGTTCGTTCATCCATCGAGGCTACCCAGCGCGACCACTCAAACAAAAAAATCGCCAACCCGTTGCAAAGTTTTCGAAGAAACTTTTCCTTGCCAGTTTCGCAGTTATCATCCATTCGCGAGCTCGGAAAAGAAGAAAAACACACCTACGAACGAGCGTTGCTCGCGTTTGCTAAGCAGAATCCGACGTCCTCGTGAGGATAGTCCGGCGAAAAGTTTCTAGGAAGAGTTTCACGGACGTTTGTTGCACGCTCCATGATACGCAAGCGTCACGAGAATGGAGAAATAGGTGAGCCGGAAGGGGAATGAGAAAGTTATCCAAGGACTTCCAGAAATGTAGTCTTTTTCCGACCAGGAAGAGACATCGTACGTGGTTCGTGTGTGTGAGGGTGAAAGGAGGAAAAAAGAGGTCGAGAAGGAGAGGAGAGACAGGGAAGCGTACACGGTGTCTTGGATTCTCTAGGTCTAGATAAAGGATATGCTCGAAACCGGGGATGCAATACTGTGATTTAATTGACTTTCACGGAGTTTATGGTGTTAGAGTTGCTTCAGGATGCTCGATTGTGAGAAGCGGACCAGGCTCTTTGTCGAAAACGTATGTTTATGGCAAACTACGCGTCGCACAGGAACGTTCGCGTCGCCATTGTGGTTGAAGTTTTTGGAAAGAATGTGGTTTATAGTGGAATGTGTATCGTATGTATTTGCCTTCCCTTCTTTTTCTTTCTTTCTTTTTTTTTTTTTTAAAGGTTTAATTTGCTGATTTAGAAGTTTTGTTTCAACGTACAATCTTAAAAAAAACATATCCACACAGTGCAGAAATAATGACGAAAATAGTGAGGAAAATAGTCCAGGAAGTTTAAACAGCGGAAAAAAAACATCAACATTTTGACACGACGACGACGCAATCTTATTTGTAAGCGATGTCGGGTGAAAGCTGGATGACGATCCTTCGAAAGAGGGTCTCCTTGTTCCTGTACCCTTATCATCCTCTCTTGAGACAAAGAGGGACGAGTCTCCTTTCCTCTCCTCTTCTCTCGACGCCTCTATCTCTTTGAAATCGAGGATTTCCACTCTTAAGTATACGCTTGTGCAGAACCAGGTCGTAATTCTTTGATGGAGAGACCATCCTAAGCATTGCGAGATATGTGCCTCGCATTTTCAAAGAAACAACCGTCGATGACGAGGAAATACCTGAACTCAGAAGGGGGAAGGATTTCCTCCATCGAATCTTCTATCTCATAATCTGAGCTCCGTTGTTTTCTATTAACTGTGCACAACATTTACGTGATGTCGATTGTACCAGAATATAAAATATACGTATATATTAAAAATTAAATTAATTCTTATAGAGCCAAAATTAATATATGAAAAAATATACAGAAAAAACAGGAATAATCGAAAATAATTTTGAAATATATATACATATATATATATTTCATAAATATTATATATAATTTATATATATTTATGTATATATATATTTTTATAATTATATTAGGTTGTTCGAAAAGTTTCCTTCGTTTTATAAGGAAATAATAGACGCACGAACGAAATGGATCACACCTAATTCAATAAAATAATATAAAACAAAAGTTGTTGTTCATCTATTATTACCTTATGAAACGAAAGAAACTTTTCGGACAACCTAATATATAATATTATATATTACATTATACATAGTATGTATAATATAATATATACTGACAATATAACATATGATAAAAATTTTCTATTTTATAATGTTAATATTTTATCTCATATTTTTCACGTCATCTTTTAATGCTATCAAAGTAAAACTTGCAAAAGCTGAAAGTACGTATACCAAAGCTACTCTAAATCACAATCGGAATCCTTTAAAACCGTAAACGAGCAATTCAAACTAATTGCATGATAAAATTCGTGGCAATAATCTTCGCAAAAAGCCGACGAATAATCAACGAGAAGGATCTGACAAAAATAAGAAACTACGGTTCGCGGAGCTCCGTCATCAGTGAGTTTCAGTGTATCTCCATACAAGGGAACTATGTCGAGAAAGTGCACGTCCAAGAAGTCGATTTATCGAGGAGTCATCAGATCGGTGGCATGTTTCTTCCGGGATGCAAATCCTCTCTCCCGGAAGGAAGAACGACGTAATTGGGAGATGAACGCGTTACCTCTTACTGTCCAAGATTGATGATCGCCGCCCGACGAAAAGACGAACGGTGGTACGTCGAGAAAACTGAAGGAAACGAGGAAGCGCGACGAAGGACGCCTCGCCTCGCTCCACCGAGCCGCGTTTTCACATCCAGCCAGAGAGAAAATTATCTAGCCGATCTGACGGCAGTCTCGTCGACTAGCTGGAAGAGTATTGCGCGTTTGAGCGCGACGTCACCTTTATTTCGCGCCAACGACTGATAATTCCCGCGTGTAAACGGCCCCCGGGAATCCGCCGGGCGAAGTATTTGCCGTTCGGCGCGGCGGCAATGCGAGAAATTGCGTGTTTCGAAGTCGTTCGATGCGAGGGAGCCGAAGGACCGCAGCGTTTCACGGTATTCCTCGGGATATTTAAATTGGGGTCGGTGTTCTTCACCGAGTAAATAGTACCTGTCATTTTATTGAAGAACTTTTGTTAGATAAACCGAAGTAGGAATTTCCAAATGAACGAGGCGATTACTTGGGAAATAGGCGTTTAACTAATATACAAATGAAGATTAATGTTTGGAAAAAAATTTGTTTCATCAAGTACTTATTCTTTTTTATATCGAAGGTTTCGGAGAATTTTGAAAATTTTAGGAGAATTCACAATGAAAAAAATATCATTAATAATGTTGGAACAAGTGTAGGTGTCTTAGGCATTTTGATAAACGTTGATGTTGTCAATAAGTAAATAATAAATAATCCTTTATTTATAGAAATATATGTAGTAATTAGACTACTGGTGTAGATATCATTTCCTTAATTACATTCGTGAAAATGTGTATTTACATTGTAAAACTTAGTATTTACGCCAAATAAGTAGCGAACAACAGATATTGTGAAAATCGAGGAATTGTGGTGTTCAACGTAATTCAATGAGAAGGAGGCGAGAAAGTGTGGAGAAGCGAATACAGTTGCTGTAAGAATTAAATGTAACTAAATAAAGCCTCTTCATTTAGAAGCTGTACCTCAGTAAATTCAATTGAGAATTATGAAAATGAAGGAAAGCTAAAGTTGGTGGTCCATTATCAAAAGCCTAGGCGAAGTGAGAAATATACCTTGCAATCTTAATTATCTCGGTATTTTATGTAATTACTTTCATTTAGTTCATTAACTGCCAACATTTATTATTTAATTTTACTTCGGAATGGGAATGAGACAAATGAGGAATTTATTTGCAAGCTTTACCTATGCCAATTAAGGTGCAGTTCTTAAAAATACAATTCTACTTGATAAGAGAAGAGGCAGATACTAAAAATGTATAATACTGAGATGAAGGAGATCTCCTCTTCTGGCACTTACGTAGTTTGCCATTTCAGTTTCTGAATTCGTCTTCGATATCAGACCAGAGATAATTAAACGAAAACTTTGTTCATCGAGTGTCCACAGGATAACCTTGCTAACTTGAGACTGAAGCTGACCAATCTTATCTTATCTAGATGACTACGGTGATGAATAAAACAGCATGCTAACGTCAAGGAAATCATACCGACGAGTTCTTAGCTCGATTCTGTTTTTATTCCCTCTCTTGGCTCGTTCTTTGTTTTCTTTCTTTGCGTTCCTTGCATTTCACCGACTACACTCGACCTCTCTGATCATTGGAAGCATGGAAGAGCTTTTTCCTTCGTAGCAAGCCTTCTGATCAAGGAGCAGAGTCCACGAAGGAACAGCAAAGGGGAAATAGATGGCTAGAAGGAGGGAGCAAGTCGACCGTCTCTTAGATCGTGGAATTATGGATTTAACAGCCTCGAAGGTTGCCTCTCTTTGTGAGAGCTTTAGGCAGCTTTAATTAAAATTGTCAGCAATGCCCGTAGTTTCCTGGTGATATTCGAGAATGGATGCTTCTGGGTATTGTACGACCAATTGGGTTAGTTTGGTAGTTCTGTGTGATATGGATTCCGCAATCTTTATTAATTTACCTATCTAACGATATTGGCTTAATTAATATTATTACATTGCTGCGTAAAAACGTTTTTTCGAAATTTCAATACAATCTCACGCATTACCTTTAAATTTAAATATCCGATCATTCAGCCAAATCTAACTCGACCAGAAAAAATCACAAATATGTCGTCTAACTATCGTAAAAGTTAGAATTCTAAAATTAGCATTATTGTAACATACGCGTTCCGTTCACTCACAAACATGAAAAGCCAAAAATTAAAGTTCCATGCACTTCCTGATCAAGATTCAGCGTCGTCATTTTTTCTTTACATTTTTACTAGCCGAATGATGATCGAAAAGCTTGCTTTTCCACGGAATACAAAGTATCCGCTGGTCGAGGGAAAAGAAGTCAGCGACACGTAGAGAGTAAGGGGAAGCAAAACCTATGGAATACGAGCACGTACACAGGAAGTGGCGCTCCGAGGACGCTGAGTCGAAACGGCGAGCAAAAGGACGGGTTGGAACAAAGGATTTCGTCTAGCGTAACAAACTCGAGACTGGACTGGGAATTCGTGGTCGAATCGTGTATAGAAACGACCAGGTAGATTGTGGACACGCGCGTGTGTACACGCGTGTCTTGACGAGAGGCACGGAAAGGGAAACGAGCGGAGATTTCGCTTCCTTCCCCCAACATTTGAAGATTGATGATTCGGCTGATGAGGATTGATCGCGTAGAATAATTTGAGGGCGGACTTCAGAACCCGTGGAATCGCGAGATTTTGACCATTTCAGCGTAGATGGTGACGCCTTTCAGAGAATGATGACTATGCGTGTTTATGCAAAATCATCTTTTTATAAGTCCAATTAAAGAAAGGGAATTTGAAATAAGATATGTATCATCCAGTAGATATCGACAATTAATCTAAATTTGTTTCTAAAATTTCTTCTAAGAATATCAGCTTTACGTATTTACTATTGTATTATGTACCATGCCAGTACTTTTTATAGCCACCCTACAATAGAAACAAGAATAATACCGCTATTATTAAGCTAAAAAAGGAAAAATAAGAGCAGAACACATACTCTTGAATCATACTGAGAACCCGATTTTATTCAGCACGGATACGATTCCTCGTATGCGATATTCCCCCTTAAGTGTCTTTCGTTGTGGGATTTTCGTGCCAAAATTCTCATGGTAACGAGATACGCGAGCTAGTCGTGCGGTAATTAAAGATGGATTGAAAATTTAAAACACCCTGTGAAACGACATAACCGTGAAAGATAATTGCTCCAAACGTTTCAAGCACATTGCTCGAGAGGCGTTGTTAGAAATTGCACCTTCCTCCTCCTTTTTGCAACATACGTACTTACCCTGAATAGCTACGGATATCTTTCCGAGGTATTTGTGCCGAGTTCCTTGCTTCCAGGAAATTGTTCGATCGTTCGATTGAACGAATCAAGCTTTTATCTATCGATATCACTTCACCGAGACGTTTTCAGATTCACGGGAGAAAGGGAGAGAGAGAGGGAGAGAGAGAGAGAAGAAAGGTGGAAAAGAGAAGTCGAGAGTTTTCCAGAACATTCTGTGTAAGAAATGTGGAAGAAAATAATGGCCTCGTACGAGGAATAACCTGTGGTAAATTGGAATCGAACGATTGTACCAACCAACCCGCTGGAAACCAATACTTTCGTGTATATATATTATATAAACTATAATTGGACATCGCGAGAAGTCTTCTTCGAATCTACAGCTTTGTTCTCGAATCTGATGTATCTATCCGAATGAGTATGTGAAATAATAGAAAATCTTCGCTTGGAATTTATGAAAGTGAAACAGAAGTTCGTCGATAGGTTAGGCTAAAGTTAAAATCAGTTAAAATCAGGTGGATGGTAAATCAGTTGAATGAATTTTCTATTTCTCAGGTCAACTCCACTTCCGCAATAAGTTGAAACAAATCATTATCCTCCGACTAATTGGGCTCTCCAAGACCTTTCCCGTATAAATCCAAAAGAAAACCTCGAATAGCGTAGGTCACTAGACCAGGGTGAGACAGTTCTGCCCTGTCTCACCCTGTATCTATTCAGGTCGACGTTAGGCCTGGGCTAAATCAAATTGACGGGGCGGGAACACGTGTGGTGGCCAGAGAAGTGACGATGGACCCGCACGAAGAGCGGCTCGCGACACAGACGTGGTACGTAGCGTCGATTGTGGACGCGATCGCGACGATGCAGTGATTGAGTAGTGACCGACGGGAGGACGATGCATCACTCCGGAGGTACCGGTTACGGGACCGGGCCCCAGGAGCGAGTGCACCAGGCGCCGCGAACTACCGCCCAACCTGACAAGTGTCCCTACGAGACCTACCAGGCGCAGATACCGGACTGCTGTGCAGCTGCAGCTGCGGTCCAGGATCCATATCCACGGCCGCCCAGCGGATATGACGGCAGGTGCTACGATGAGTGCCATCGCAGGACTCCATATCAGGAGGACACCTATCCCCAGGTACGTGATTGAAATTCTTTATTTCTAACATTTTTTGGAGCTTTCCTCAAATCGTAGATCCACTGGGAAGCTAAGCTAAGATAAATTATGCTATGCCGTACTATGCTAGGTTTAAAAAATATTTGCTTCAATAGATACACCGCTGCACACAAATATCTGAATACTTTGATCGATGTCTATCAATAGTGCGTGAATATTATTAAACGTATAAATTAATTAGTGGTCAAAATTAACATGGTATCATCTTGTGGAATCAATAGATTTGTATATTCCAAAAAATCTCGATCGAGATCCACCATCTCCTTTTCTCGAATTCTATACCAGTTCCACCTCCATGGTAATATCGCATAACTTTCTAACAATTTCAATTGCTCTTCACGTCTTTCGCTCTCTACTTTCCTAACGTGTTTCAAAGTGAAAAACAATTCGAAGAATTTTTTCATTAAATAAATGTCTCGATGCCATAGAAAATTACAGAATGTCGGCATGAAGATTCGATCAAATTATCGGCACTATCGTACCCTTCTCCTCTCCTCCATTATAGCTACGTGAATATCATGTCTCGATCCTGCAGCGCGTTAATTAAATTTAATTTGGCTTGAGGCGTGTGCAGGTTTCTTTAATTGGCCCGTTAGAATTGAACGAATTCGCAGCAGCGCAACGAACCTAGGTCCTCTCGATCCCAATATTTATGATTATTGTTCGTTGAAAATTAAATTTCACGGCAACAAACGGGGGAAAAGAGCGGGTTAATTAGTGCTGAGAAGGGAAACTTTAAGCCGTTGATGATTCAGCAGGTAACTTTGTTCGATAGTCTGACGCCAGCAATATGAGCCATTTCGGGCTTAACTAATTCTAAGACCTCATGTTACGAGGAGTTCGTGCAACATTAAAGAATTACATCCGACCTCACGCAGCCGACTAGTGCCCCTGAAACGCTTCTAATTGGAACATTAATTCGAGCACCTGAAGCTAATTTTGGACGATTATTGTACCAGAGTGCTTGCAATCGTTGGAAATATGTCCGGAACCTAAGTTTAAACGGCTATATTAATATTAGATGACGCAGAAATATTAGCCACGTAAATTCTATCCTAATTCCATGCCCAGTTCTTCTCAAAACATTGTTAAGTGACAGTACAGCGGTTTTAATATTCGATTAACGAAACCTATTCTTCAATTCCTGTTATCGTTGAATCGATTTACGTGTAATTCGCGAGTGGTTCGGCTTGGAGCGGATATTGATCCCGAAAATAACTGGAGATTGCATCTCTACGCAACGCATTTCGTACATTCCTATTTTTTGTTCGCGCTCTAAGCGCGGTGTGTCATCTCTCTTTCAATGAATTCTCGTTCCCTTTTGAAATTCCTAGGCATGCGCACGACCGTGTTTCTTTGATCCCTGCTTCAGCGAGCATTACTACTACTCGTCTACTTCGTTGCACCTAAAATTAACGATATGCGCATATTTCTTTGAGCTGGTAAATATTAACGTGGCTGCGTTTCATGGAAACGCGTCGTTACCTTAAACTATTCTCGCTGTTACATGTTTCCCGGCTGTCCCCGTCCTCGCGCAGCTTGCATTTCAGCCAAGTGACGGTTGTTAATGAACAAAAAGGTTTTGTCCTGAAATTATGACTCCCAGGAACGAATTATGCAAGGTTATCTTTCCTGTTGTTCGTGGAAGATAAATATGCATGTCTACTTTTCTTTATCTAATATGGAAATTTTTTCTGAATATTTAAACTATTATACTTTACATTAACTATTGTTTCTTTGTATCTAAGCATCTTTCAGTATCGTTTATTTTAGATATTGAAAGCTTGAATTCATAGGCACATGCTCTTTGTCTGTAACACATTAGATTATACATAGTTGAAGTGTGTATTGAAATTAGGAAAGAAAAGGCCACTTGTGACGTTATTCATAGTTGAGTAGTCTCGAGAGGTCAATTGATTTTGGACATAGAATAACATGGGCTATGTATATTCCTCAAATATTTTTACTTGTTTTAACCAATACACGCTATATCGGGAATATCAGGCTATTGAATGTTTTATTTATAGCTGTTTGAGTGCAATATACAAAATACTTTACCTGTTATACGTTTGAAGTAAAATTAATAATCAAAATTAGTACTCACCATCTTTTTCTATAAAATCAATAAATAAAAAATTTTAATTATTTGCATAAATATCGCCAGTAAAATTAAAAGTTTAAAACACGATTCATCGATATGTCTATTATATATACATAGTTTCCAATATTAACTGTCACTATTTTTGAATGGTAATATTTACACAATGCTTTTGCGTGTCAATATTTCTCAAAATTCGACTAAATCTTTATCAAAACTTTCGTTTGAAACGACAAAAATAAACATTTCATTGATATATGTAAAATATATATTGAAAAAATATATATAGTAAATATATATAGAATGTATTTCTTGTATTAAAAGAAACGAAATCGAAGACCAAGAGTGCTTAATGTGAAACAAACGCGATAATATCTCATTTTATTGGAAACAGATACTCATCTGCGGCTGTTTTGTACCTATTCTAAAATATTCAAACGAAAGGAATCACAATCTTCCCTACTCTTTCACTTCACGACCCAGTTGTTAGCTGAAGTGCTACCGCTACATCCAATATCAGAATATTTGTTACTGTCAACAATATTCGTTGCGAACAGTCATAACACTATTTCAATAACGATTCGAAAAAAAGAGATTTCAAAAGGGAGTGAAAAAAAAATCGCTATTTTCCATAGCCTTCCATTTCACGAACCGATTGTTAGGTGAAGTGTATCACTACGTTCAACGGTAGAGAGATTTGTTACTGACAATAGTGATCGTTACGAACTTTACTGACATGTTTCAATTCGTGCTTCAACTTTGAGAATTCGATTGACAGCGTAGATGTTTAAATTACCTTCGAGTTACTTCGATTCCTTCCATTTTATGACTTCTTCTTATAGAACTTCTCGTAGAACTTTGTATTTCTTTTCTTACAAAGTATTAGGTGAAATCAACTTAGTTGAAATCAAATGCAAGAACATTTTTTCGCAAGAAGTTATTCAGATGAACCTTAGCGGATTTGATTCGGCTTTATAAGTACATATTGAACTTGGTCCTGCTACTAATTACGACTATCTTCTTTCTCAATCCGATTATCTATTAACTACTAGAACGCTATAGAACACGTATCATTAACGACGACCATCATCGCGAATTGTAATAACATTACTTCATAGATCGCCATCTACAACAATACAAAGCATCGAGGAGCAACGTGTGCTCATCAGGTGGAAAGTGGAGCTTTCGTGCAGAAATCGCGAGGTTCGCCACGGTTCGGCTGAACCTCGAATTCAGCGTCGAATCTTCCGGCGGCCATTATGGCTTTTCGGTTACCGAAAATTGATTCGACGGGCCGGAATGCATGCTTCAAGTTCGAACTTTTGCCGTACGTATATTTGGCCGGTATCGATTTGGCCCAGTTTCCCCGTTCCGCGTTTCCTCGCCATATTTTAGGAATTCAGGCAACGCGCGCTTGAGCCGAGAGAAAAGCGGTCCCGGGAANATGTTACCGTTCGAAATAAATCAACGTTTATTCTTGGGCAATAAGCCTGGGAATGCAGCCACCTGTCCCAAACTCGTCCTCTATTGCTATTCGATGCAATTTCGATGCGTAATACGCGTGTGGAACGTATCACGTACACATCATCTTTCCCTATTTCTGTCTTTCTTCGTCTCTCTTTCCCTTCTTTGTCTTTTCATTTTAACCTCTACATTATCTTTCAAAATATCCAAATATTTCGAGTATTAAGCTGCAATTACTTGCCAGTACTTGACAGTATTTTATAAATTACACATTCCAGAGATCCCACGATTAATCTTCAATTAATCTTTGAAATAATATTGCGATATTTCCTAAAGCTGATTTCACAAGCTGGCCATGCAGTTCGAATTAAAAGCTTGGAAATACATTACCATCTCTCGTGAAACAATGGACGTAACGATTCTCGATAGTTGTAACGTTACGAGATTCAACCATAGAGAGGGAATATCGATGGCGAAAGAGTCGCGAGAGATCGATAATGTTTCTCTCAAGTGTTTTATTGTCAGCCAGTGTTGAAGCAGACGGTCATCGAACCGATTCCCCTTTCTTCTTCGTCGTCATCTCTTCGCTGTTACTCTTAAAAGCTATTTTCCAAAGAGGAAACGGGCTACCTTCATCTCGGCAAATGAGAAATCGATGCATCATTATGACGTTTAAGGGAAACGGACACGCGAAATGGAAATTATGCACACGTGCAGAGATTAGATTTTGCTTCTGTTCGTTTGATGTATATCTTATTGCAGTATAATAATTATATCGATATCTGTATCAATAACTAGTTTTCCCCCACTATCTTTCTCTCTTTTAGTTTTAACTTTCCATCTTCAAAATGATAGCAAAACCTTCGATCATCTGACGCAAATAATGGAACATAATAACAGAATACTGAATCGATTCAGTACGTATCAGATAACCATTGAACACGAGAGCAATTAATTAGATTTAGCCGGTAATTATCGAAATTGCTAATTATATGTCTATCTCCTATCATAGTCTCTAACATAATTGCGATATTAATTTCAAAAATTTCCTCTTATTAACTCACGAATGTATCGCAATTCACGTGAAAATTTTTATTAGGAATTATGTCTTATTTATTAGAAATTATTAGAAATTATGTCTCATAAAATCACAGATCTCAGCATTATTTCTCGATATCTTTCAATAATACGTATGCGATTTTTACACTTAAATACTTTTAACACTTATCAGTAAAACTATCAAGTTTCAAGCGTAAAAATATATAAGAAGCGAATAGTGTAAAGTAGGATAGAAACTTTTGTCAAGAATACGTTCATCGACATCCATGGTAGACTTCCAAGAAACAAAGCCGGACTAAAAGTTCCCTGTGGAGAATACTGTTTCGTCGTTTACGGATTGAGACCATTTACAAATTGAAATCGATATCCACTGCCTCTCGGATGCTTTTCAACGTGAAGAATTATAGGGTAACAGATTACTCATACGGAATGAGAACTGATTAGAATTCGAACGATATAGGTCAACAGAATGTGCACGGTACTATCATTCGTAAGACATTTCCTAGAGGAACCTTCTTCTTCAGATCGTTGCTTTTAATCGAATTGTGAAATCGATGTATCCTAATATAATATTGTAACATTGCTTGCGCCTTCACAAAAAATCTTCGAAAGGGGGCGGGGGAATCTTCCTTGAGGTTTGAAATTGGAATCTTCATGCTCCAAAAAATATTTATAAACAATACAAATAGAAAAGAAATATCGCAAAGCACAGCACAGCCACGAGTACTACATACTAAGGCAGGTACAGCATATGGTGGGCATATAAAAAGGAGGATGTTAAGAAGTTGCCATTTTTGGACCTCATTGCGAATGAAAAATTCTTGCAGGTCATTGAAGAGCATCTCTCTAGGAACAAAACTGTTATTAGCATATATCCGAAAACGACGGAGAAGTTAAAAAAAAGTGAATACAAAGATGAAAAAGTAGCAGCGGTCCAATTTACCCATGCGTTATACTTTGTCTTCATCTTTTTCGGATGAACCAGCAAATCAATTACGACTTGTTACTAAAAACCGGTATATTTTTGAGGTCATTAATGGACGCATAAAAAAATCAATTCGAGTATTTCGACAAAAGTATCTAAAATAATACATCGTCTACGTTATCTCAGGATTATAAAACAGCTTGTGCCACAACACATTGTGAATGCCACATTTAAACCAGTATCTACATCCCCTCTTGATCGCCGTATTACGAATAGAATTCTACATTATTCGAATGAAGTTAACACTTTGACTGCAACGTTAGTCATATATGACCGGCCACGGTTTCTCGTATGACGCCACGGTGGTCATTGGTGACTGGAGCAGTTGAACTTTTTATAATTGTAAAAATTGAATAAAAATTGACAGTTAGGGCATTTTGAATATAACCGATAAATAGAAGATACTTTAAAATAAAAAGAGTTCTATTGAACAATTAAATATTTTTATTAAAACCAATAAAAAAAATGGTGGTCACCTTTTTGATCCGATTCTTAGCAATTTTTGATCCTAACTGTTTAACTTTTTTTTTATAACACTCTGCAAAATTTTCGTGCCAGGTACGCTTGCCTTTCTTTCTTCTGCATTTCGTGTCGCAATCTTTATCGAATAAGTATATTTACGGTTCTGGTGAATGGCATTGCATAAGGTGCATTGCGAGTGCTATTCTAAAATCTGATACCTTGATTTTTGTTTTTGTTGCTTGTTTATAGAGTATCATCGCGTTTGAAATTGATTTATTTAACAATAACTCTAAAGCTAATTTTATATACCACCTCTTCTATGTAGTGTAAAATATGCTATCATTTGATCTGATAAATCTACAGCACATTTTCCTCTGTTGCAATCTACCACTACCATTGATTTATCACAAACATAATTTTTCTGCGGACCCCTACCATTTCAGCCAAATGTTTCGTCGAAATCATAAAAATAATCATAATACTGTTTACTAATATCTTCTACACGTTTCAACAATATATTTTGGACGTTTTGCTTACGACGAAATAACGAAGCGATTGGTTTGTTAAAATAAACGAAGCCTTGTTATAATATGTCGCTATCAACTGTTAGCTAGGCGCCACGGTGTGGGCATTGGGCAAGAATGTTGTCTTACATCATCAATTTATTATTATTTTGCCATTATATGCTTTGAATAATAAAAATACTCCCGTGGCGTCCTGAGCAAAACATGTGATTTCGGCGTGGCAGTCAAAGTATTAATCATTTATCTGTATTGGAGAAAACTTAAATATAAGGCGAGCACAATTTCAGCGCATAGAAGTTGCTCGATTGGAATTTCTTGCAACGCTAAGTCATAAAGATGTTTATGTACATGTGGCACACATCAAATGGAACAGCCACCTGGATATTGTGCAGACCGTATTGAGGAAAATAGAGATCTTTGAATTCCAGATTGCAATAGCGTTCGATACCCTTGACTATCAAAAGTATCAAATTGAAATACAAACGAATAATATCATTTTGATTAAGATAAAATTGCATTCTAAGCACTTAAATAATGTAAAATATTTTACTTGCGTATTAAGTGATAAAAGTAAAACGAAGACTGTGTTGTTGGTTGCCGTTCTCACGTAGCAACGATGTTGCGCTATTTCGGATTTGAATGATTACAAATACCAATTGACATAGCAGCAGAACTTCTAAAAAATTATTTCGTAGATGGATTAGTAACTGAAGAAGATGAAGATTAAGTGTAACGTACGAGTAAGTCCGACCGCTGGTAGTTTTTTTTTTTATCTTTGCGCTTATTGTTTCCAACTTTCCCATCCTTTTCTCGGATAAACGCTACTGAAACTTTTTGTTCCTAGATAGATCTCTTCCTCTTCAATGTCCTGCAACAATTTTTCGTTAGCAAGGAGGTCCAAAAATGGACACTATTTAACATCCTCCTTTGATCAGCGCTGATTGCGTTATCATAACGGACGCCGTCTTCTACAATTTATTTTCTTTTTCAATAGATTTTCCGTTCTTCCTCGCCTGTTATACCTCTACGAAACAAAGACCAGTGACAATCCTTCTATATTCGTCACCAGAAGGTATTCAGTAACATTCGCACAACTTTTCGCTTAATCATCCCGTTCATACAAATACCTTCTCTGACCTGACCTCCGTTGTCTCCGCGTTTAACCTATCAACTAGGTCGTCTTTTAGCGAGAAATTCCTTGTGGCACGGAATTAAGAACTAATGAAGACGAATTAACTTCGGTTAGGTCGCTTTTAGTCCTGGTAAATATAAATATATTGTGGAATTATAAAATGATAAAGTGATGGGGAACATTGGCAGATATAAATTCGTTCATCTTCGGTGAAATTTTTAGACTTTTTACAAAATATTCAGGGAAAGACTAAAAATAATACATCGGAAGACAGACTATGAGGGGAAATAGATGCAGGAATAGCATTGATGATCATCAGACTCTGAAGAAATTAACGATCCTAATGAAACATGGTAGAGATCATATCAAAGATTAATTTTTTAATCATTTTAAGGAATTTTATTTTCCTAAGAAGAAGCTACCTAAATAAAAGTAGAGTAGGCAAATAAATACTATGGCAGAATTGAAATGTATAGAGTACCTAAGTTGCTACAATCGTTGATTATCTTATGGCAAGTGTAAATATTTATCAATGTGCTCTGTATTAGAGACATTATCGTTAATTAATCCGGAAACCACTGTCTACGAAAACAGTTTAGTATAAATCAAATACTTCTAAACTTCCTATGTCCCCAGCTCTAAAACTTTATCGAAATCTTAGCATAAATCAGCCCTTGGGTAACCTAACCAACGAACGTTAAGACCTTCATCATTAAATATTCTGCAAACCACTAAATCTCTACATAAGTTGTTGTTAAACCAACACGCTCAATTTATATTTCTTGTTTGCAGCACGAAATCAGAGCAATATTCTGAGATTATTGTACGTTTAATTTAGATAGATCAATGAAATATTTTTAATACATTCGAGATTAGTTCTCAAATTAAATGTTTTCTGAGGAACAACGACGATATTAACCCTTTGACAGTGTAATAAAATAACGAAGAATGCAGCAAAAACAGATTTAGAAAACAATTAACTCTTTATCTGCCAGGTTTCTTGTGTATACAATACATATTATATGTATTTAGAGATTCCTCCATGTTTTCCTGTATTTTCTTTCCTTCAATCTTGCTGAAATTTTGCAATCAGCAGGAATACAGGTAAAGAAGTGATCTTTTCTTTCTCTCCATTGTTTCCTTTCTTCTATTCCTATTTGATATTTAGAATTGGTAGGAGCAAAGGTAAATGATAAATCCAATGATTTTTTCTTTCTATCTTTTCCTGTACTTCCTGTTCTTTGTTTCCTTCATTCTCGATTAAACTTACACCTTGAAAGCAGAAAAAGCAAAGGTAAATAATAGTTCCAAGAGCGTTCGTTTCCCTTCCCTTCCTAGTTATTTTCTGTATTCCTCTCCATTCTTTCCTTTCCTTTATATTTCTTTTCATTGTATTCTTTCCTTTATATTTCTTTCCATCCCTCCTTTCTATTTCCTTATATTTTTTCCTTACCCCTTTCATATTTCCCTTCCCTTATCTCCTTTCCCATCCCCTTTTCCTTTTACTTCTTATCCATTGCTCATCTTTCTATCCATATATCCGTCCTTCTTTTCCATCCATGTATGTATAAGATAGAATCGTAACAGAAATAAATAGAAAGCAAAGTGAGACAACTTTTGATAAAAATTTCCTGCGAAAATTTAAGAATCTATATAAGGAAAACATAACTCGTAAGTAAGTCGCACGCAAAAGCTCTTTAGCACTGAAATTCTCAGATATTAGCAATAATTTTTGATCACAAACGAAATTATGTATTAGGAAAACATAACTGACGAAGAGCTGACGCGCAAAAATTTTCAGATCATGGTGAAAATTTTTAACCACACATGAAAATTTGCATCAGGGGAATATAATTAAGTGACACGTAAAATTTCTCGGAATTGAAATTTTTGTTCCGGAAAATTTTTTAACCAAAGTTTTAAATCAGAAGAACATAACTTGGGAAGATGTAGCACGGAAAATTGCAATTTTGTATCAGGAAAATATGGATATGATTTAGAATAGGCTTTTAATACAATTTATACAATAATTGTACATCTTTCTGAAACTCAAGTTGTTGTAATATACAATATACTTAAATCTAGCGCAGTATAGATACAAAATATCTTTAAATGACAAATGAATTAACAATCAATGTGACTTAAATAATTTACTGAAGTTTCGCTCGGCTGCAAAGATTTCTATAATAGAAAATATGAAAACAGAGTATAGAAATATTATCAATATTATACTCCACGAATTTAATTACACATATATAAAAGTTATATAAACCATACTACGTAATAAAAAATAAATTTATGATGTTAATTTATCAATGATAATAGCTATCTATTATATAAAATTATTAATAAATTAGTTTTATTACAATAAGTAGTGTCTTTAAATTTGTATTCATATAAAATAGAAGTTTAATTAGTAACAATATTTAACTTTCCCATTTTTAAGGTAACAGTGAATATAAATTAATAATATACATTTGTAATAATACAAATTAGATTTACCATTACTTCCATTGACAAGATGAAATACAACCATTTATGATTAATGGAACAAAAATTGAAAAATAATACGAAAAGATTTCTTAATGTGTAAAGACAACCAAAATCTTTTAAACAACATTTAAATGATTCACTCACCTCAGAATACCTGAAAAGCATTTAAGAACTATCTCCAGAATCATCCATCTCCACTGAAGAATTGGAGGAAATTAACAGCGTGCGAAATTTCACGACTTTCCTCGGTTATATTCGCCACTATTTTTTAAATTTCTCATAGCAATTATTCGACGCCAGACATAATACTGAAAACTAGTAAGTTCTTCTTTCTAAACAAGCAAAGGAATTGATAAAAAATTCTTTCACGTGTTATATCTACTATTAAAATTCACAAAATGAGAGGAATATATAAACGGGTATTTGTTGTACGATTTATTCATTGCCATTTAATTTAATTGCCATTTAATTCCAGATAATTGCGCCACTGGGACAAAATATATTTTCCATTGAAAAAAAAATGTCATTTCGGCCTTCTAATTTATTTTCCACGTCGTATTGCCAAAAATTCCGCGTGATTTTTAATATTCATTGACTTTATTTTATTCACATTGAAACTTAACGTTGAAATCTCCTGTCTTTATTATCCTCACGAATTTCATACGATTTATGTTCAATATGCAATTACGAATATATATACATATATAGCCTATATGTCTAATTTTGATCCTAAAAACATAGATAACTACGAACATCCGCAGTTCTAAATAATGAAAATTTAATTAGTGCGAAACGTATTGAACAGTCGAACTCTCCACTCGAATATCCCATCCTCCGTTTCCTTCGAAACTTCTATCGAAATCCCACCACGCATTACCTCGCCTCACCTTCTTCAATAATGCAGTAGGTGAACGCAGCTTATCGCAAAACCTTCTCCGTGTCGTAGGATGTACCTCCGAGCTTCCATCGACCCCAGTCCAGACTGGGATACGAGGAACGTCCCCAATCTCGCGTGGGATATACCTCGGATTCCAGGTGCGCTAGCGGACTCGGGTACAATGACACGGGAGGTGGCTACCTGGACCAGAGCGATCCAAGGATGTATTGCACCAGCGGTTACTGCATGGGGGACACCATGATGGCCGCGAGCAGAGGTGTCTGCGGCGAGGAGGTTGAACTAGACATGCGGAGGCACATCCAGGCATGTGCCTGCACCTGCAACCACATGGGCTACGGGAACTACATGGACTATCAGGTAAATTATCCTTTTAATCGATTCGTTTTTATTCGCGACTATATGCGACTATGTTAGAGCGAATGGGATTGTTTTTGCTAATGTTACCGTATTGCGATAACGATGATTGCTGCTTTGGGTTATCGTTTGGAAAATCAAAATTGGGATAAATGTAAAGACCGCGACTAGTGTAACGTACAAAAAATATTTGCTCTGCAAAGAATTTGATTGATACTTAGTTCGATATAAAAAGTCGACATTTATCCTAGACACTCGCATAACGTTACTCTTATTAGCACAGTAATTTGAACGTCATGTCACAGGAATCGACGTATGTATTCAAACATTTCACCCTCGTGTGTGCACCACACTCATCAGAAGGATTATTCCTAGCGGAACGGGTGAGGTCACGGTGCCAAATGAAATTTAGCGTTCACGCCTTTGTTTCTGGCCGGATTATCGGTCGTCGGGAATTAAATTGTTTCTGTGGTCGCATTCGTGCAAAAGTAGCGTGTTAAACGCGAGAAAGTTAAAACGAATGAAATATATTGCTGGAAGTGCGACCCCTCTTCGAGGCTTTTCGACGTTAATACCATTCGCCTGGATATATCAAACTCAATTTCAGAATTCTACCAGCTGGCAATTACAAGGATTCACCAGCCGAGTAATAAATTCGAACGATAATTTCGTTTCGATGATGTTTAATGATGTTTAATATCTGTTTAATGTTTATGGTGAAGTCGAAGACTGTAGGGTTTACTATGTTCAGTTTCGAAAACATGATATTTTACATTGTATTAAAAAAGAAAATTGTAGAAGTATAAACAACACACGAACAAAGGTATTTTTTCTAACAAACGAGCTAACGCACGTAGCGCTGAACGAGTTTCAAATTCAAATGCTAAAATCACTTCCTCCTCCTGGCAACCTGCTTCCTACTAAAATACGACCTACGCCTACATTTCGATCAGGATTTCGAGCAAGTACGACGAAAGTTCAGCAGCGACGCCCCATTTATGCCTCGGAACAGCCACTTTTTGATTGCTTTCCCATCTGTCGAAAGTAAACGTTTTAACGTTAATGGCACCGACCGATCTGGTTCTCTTGCATGAGAAAAGCTGGACGCGGCGTGTTCGTCGGTGCCTGCTTCGACAAACGACGATAGTGTCCAACTTTCAACTTTCAACGTGTCCGAACTTCATCGAACAAATGGCTTTTAAGCCCTTGACTCTGAAACTGGATCCTGAAGAAACTCTGCTGTACGCTTCACCAGAAGACTGAGTTTCAACCTTGTCATACACATCACCAGAAGGACACGCGAAAACCTCGACGTCGCGCCATCGTGTCTGAACACCTCAGAAAAAGTAACGATGATTCTAAGTATTTATTATAATTTGTCTCTTTATGTCGAAATCATAATCAAAACTAATATCAAATCCCATATCTCACCTGCAAACTCATCAGACAAAGTAACATTAGTTCCGAACTGACTAACATCCAGGAAATCAAACTTTCCTGTACTTTATAGCGATACATCGGGTCAGATCCTGAGTCAACAGAGTTCGACGATCGGAGATCGCGAGGTCGTAGAAAACCGTGAAATATTGCTTGCTTTCACGTTGACGCACCTCGCGAGGCATTGCTCTAACAGAGATTACGGACATATATCATTTCATAAGAACGTTCCGTCGTTGCGACACGGCGTTCGTCGCGACGCAAAGAAACAAATAACAAGCACGAACGATAGCGACTCGTCGAACTATTACATTTCGTGCTCCAATTCTCCACCAAGCTCTGTCCCACTCTGTCTCTTTTCGACCTATCTGAGCCCTGCTCGTTAACGCCGCTATCGCGAGTAATTCATTGCCAGTCTGAAAAATTCTCAAAGAATTTCTCGTCTGCCACGGCTATACGCTTCCTGGCTTCTGGCAGCGTCTTCTTGTCTTTTATATCGGACCCTGAAATTCTTCTGTGAAGTCGAGGAACACCGTGGTTGCCATAGAATGGAACGAGAGAAAGACGAAAGAGGGGAAAAAGACAGGCAGAAAGAGAGAGGCAAGGATAAAGGAAGGATGGTGAGGCGGCACTCAGTTTCCAGCGAAAGAAAGGACTCGACGGCGTTATACTTTAAGTCTTTACGATTACGTACTTGTGATAACGTACGAGCCTTCTATGGAACCTCTACAAAAGGCTACTTCTCTTATAGAAGGCTATGGTGGGCGTTTGTTGTCACCGCGCTTTCTCCATCCCGCACACTACTCCGGCTGTGTGCTTTGGGGAAAATTTGAAGGTTCCCTGATGCCACGGGAACGCGTCCAACTGCGATGAGAAAGATCGATTGTTCTTTTGTCGATCCGAGGAAAATGTACGTCAAGGTTTGGCCAACCTTTGTCCAGGAGGGATAGTGGAAAAGGATCAGGGGAATAATGTTTGTTTTCACCGCTTCCTCTTTTCTAGGGCTCTTTTACATGACTGGCGATTAAGGGACTTTAGAATTCTTGACAATTCGAAGATAGATGATGGGCTAATAATCGTGAATTTGTTATGAATGAGAGACGAAATAAGGCAAATCGCATTTTGTCTAGATAAGATGTAAACGTCTAATTGCTTTCGATATGAAACGAATAATTTTTTGTTTGTTTCGAAATAAACGACGTTTCAGAAAATTCTTCTTGAGATTAGCTACCATACTGTGTAGCTACCAGATTGTGTATTATGCATAGTGTACATACTGTAAAAGTGGTTGAAATTATAATAAGCGAAGATTTTGAGAACGTGAATTTATTATATCGTAGTTCCATTAATTTCATAATCAATAAACGTGAAACAATAAACGTAGGATATTATTCGATAAAAAATAACAATGTACTGAGTTACACCATTATGATCCTTGTCCCTCCAAATAACAAACTACGTGCTCGACCGAAACATCATCCACGGCGATGTTTTAATTAAATCCAACGCATTCGTCGCAGTAAACATTGGCCAATTATTGCAAATTAAATAAAAGAATACCGAATATTCTTCTTAACAAACTTGGCCTCCATTTTCATTAAGCAAAAAAATTCTCTGATATTCTCTGCAAGTTAATTAATTCCCCGTCCAAAGTGAACCATTTAAATTTTCTCTTTCTCCCCTCTTCCCTTCTCCCTAACACTCGTACTAATTTGAAACGCTTTAAAGTTGCTTCCTGGCCGCACAAAAAGCGGAAGCGACGAGGCAAAATAGGTGGCCCCTCTTGTTCCGACGTGTTGCGAGCTTCGCAACATTGTTTCTTTACGATTATGCACGATCCCTCCCAGCGAACTTTTCCTTTAGCGGGGGTCCGTGTTAGAATGCATCTTTTACACATGACTGGGGCGGTAAAGCTCGAGCATCTCCAGGATCCGTAGCAACCAACACCAAAAAAAATTTCAAGACTTGTAGTACACCTCTCCAAACGATCTATTATATATATTCTACACTTCCAGGCTTTCTCTTTTTACGTTTAATATACACCCAAGCGTCTTACAGCTTCTGTGTTTGTTGATTTTATAGCAGTGATTGTGAGAAAAGTTCTTGTTTCGTTAAAAAAAATTCATTTACAAAGCGAGGTGACAAAATTAATCGTGCTGTAGTATATTATAGCTGACTGAAGTAAATAGAGTCTGAATAACTCCAAATGATTAGGCATTTATCAATTAGTAGTAACTTCTTTAATTCAAGCTCGCTTGAGATTAGTCGGCTAAGATCTGGACGTTGATCAAATTTCTTTAACTATTCCAATCAATTTCATCTATGGAAATCGAATTGCGACTGCAAAACAAAAACCATTGGTAAATATAACACTGTTCGCTCACCAGTGGCGTAAATTGAACATCATCGAGAGCAAGTTCCGCAGGCAATCGTTCAGGAAAATCACAGAGTAGAAACGAGTAAAAAAAAAAAGAACGGAAAAAAATATAAAATATTAAAAGTAGAAACGATAAAAGGGGGAAAAAAAAGCGCGAGAAAACTGTCGCAAAGAAGCGGCCGGGGGAAATGCTCTCTCGTGAAAACGGATTCTTTTGGACAAACCGCGCGGTCCTCTGGCTCGAACCTCACTATGGTGCCCTCGTTTGACCGGGTAAGCCGCGCGGTTACAGTAAAAACACACACTCACACGTCCACCCACGCACATATACACATATACAAAGCGGAACAGAGAAAGATACGAATAGAGGAAAGAAAAATTCATTTTGAAATGGCGCTGCCCACGGAGATGCTACACGTCGAACTCTAGTGTCCTGGTTCGTGGTAGCACCGTGAATTCTGGCTGGCTGCCAGCCAGTTGCAAAAGGACCGGAAGAGATCCAGCAGCCAGCACGAGGGGTTGGCTGCGAGGGTGGAGGGAGCGCGCGCAAAAAAAGAAATGACACGCGCGTATCTATCATCGTAATACCTGTCAGGAACGGCCGTGTGTGCGTGTATCCGGCTGCATATACGCTGTCACATACTTCCGCACAGCTGGACCCGCGTGTGTTTGCACGGCCGGTCGCGTGCGAGCAAAACTTTTCGAAAACTATTCCGGGCCAGGTAGAGAATCCATTTTCGGACGTTGCTGCGGAGAGTAAAGGAGGGTGAGCGTGGGTGGCACGCGAGAGAGATACCGGATGAAGGCAGACCAATGGAAAGAGACAGGGATACAGGGTGCAGGAAGAGCAGAGAAAGGGTGAGGATGAAAGAGAGGAACGAAGCGTGCATGCAGGAAGGCAGAAAGTGAATCGTGCGGCAAGAGAGAAGGAGAGATGCACAGGGTGCACGGTACCAGCCCGGGGGATGAAGGGGTGACGTTACTACTGCACTGCAGCAAGTAAACTTCGGCAATATACATATGTATATTGGCCTGTGTGTGCATTGGCGGCCGTGCAAGCGGGACGCACATGGACATAGTCAGGTCCTTCGATGGAACTCGTATATCTTCTTCTTTTTTTATCGTTGTTCTTCCCTGATTCTGATTTACATACCGTTCGGGCTCCAGGTACCATTTTACCTGTGTGTCTGTTTCTTTTGTGCAGTTTTTTGTTTCGGTTTTTCGGCTATGGCATACGTTTACGTTGATTTTTGTCGTCTCTAACAAGCCGGTGCAGGTGTGACGAAAGGCTGGGAAGGGGTTGTATAATCGCTTTGTTTTCACGATCGATCGCTCTGGTTAGTTTGAATATTTTTTCATTTGTCTCGATCGTGCTGGGGAAATAGCGTTTTGTGAATGAAACGGTTCTCCGTTAATAGGAATTGTTTTTTAAGGGCTGGTGTGCGAGATCGTGGTGAAAAGGTTGAAAATATATCTAGGTGTATAGCTGGCCATTATCGGGCAGTTATATTCACTGGCAATGGAAAAAAGCAGCTTTGAGAGTTCTAATTAGCGTTTGAATCTTATTTGGTGGAAGTTTATTCAACACCGAAATATATATATCGCGTAAACGAAAAATTTATTATTATTTCTTGTATACTTTTACGATGCAGTCATTTCGCATGCGTTCGCTGAATGTGATAACCACGATGTTAATTAAATGTTCAAAATTAAATAATAGTTTTACGTTTGAATAGTAATGCGTATAATATCTAAACTTAGCTACTTTTATTTTCTATACTTGTAATGTAATAATCTATAGATCCCAGAGGATATAAAACAGATTAACCCGCAGCTGGTATCATTGGGATATAGGTGACCACAACAGTTTGAGTTAGATACAAATTTGGAGATACATAAGGTATATATTTTATATATTAGGCAATACAATTAAACATAAACAAAACATAATCCAGTCTTCTACAGTATAATGAAATATACAATGATAAAATATATGAATACTGTAATAAAATGCTTAATAAATTAATTGTATAATCATTTTCTGAAAAAAGTATATTCACCCAATACAGTTGTTATTTAAATCAGTTTAATTATTGAACAAGTAGCACTACAAATAATTATTCTAATGAAATAATATTATACTGAATTTAGTAAATTCTAGATTACCCCATATTGCTTTCCTTTACGTAGATAAAAATATAAAAATGATCATCAACAAGCAAGTAAGCTATTACTCGTATAGCCAATTAATTTGGTCCTATTGTGTTTCGAGTAATTTACCTCTATATTACTTGTCACACTCCATAGCAATTCATTTCTATATCAATTATAACGTCATGAATTTCTCAAGCAATATCCTTAATATTTTCTGGCATTTTCAAACGATATCTATCGAGATTATCTGCTAGAAAACGAAAGTTATTCGAGCTAGGATGAACCGCGTTATACCACCATAGCTAGGCACTTGATTGGATTCGAAATATTTGACAGAATAATGGTTTTCCATGTTCTGGAGTGTTTGAGAACTACGTAAAAGGGATTCTACGGATTATATCCGGGAATTTCGTGCCGCCAGAGGATTTCGGGCAAACCATGATCTCTCGAGCTCCTCAAGATCTCGACTTCGCATAATTATGTCGAGAGAGCGAGACACGCTACGATGGATCGCGTTATTCTCGTCAAAAAGTCACCGTGCATGACTATGAATAGGGGTTAGTTTCAAGTACTACCTTGGAAGGTAACAACCTTCTGTTCATGTTTCATCGTAAACGACCTGAGAAGTGTCATCTTGAAAAATCATATTCGTCATTTGCAATTTACGAATGTACCTTTAGAGACTATTGCATTAAACGATTTTTACGTTTATTTTATCGTAACCTTTAAAAGCTACGTATCTTGAAGAGTAGGTTTTCAAGCAGATTTTAATTATCTTTAGTTTCCAGCTATCATAATCCTCATCTTCAGATTTTTCCTTTTCTCGTATCTAAAGCTGAAAATTTTAATTCTTCCATCGAGCTGATTAATAATCTCAGTGAAGATAACGTATTGCTCGAAACAATTAAAGCTTACGTACCTAGATGACTCTGTGTACTTTGTACGGTGATATTTGTACAGAATCCAATTTGTATAGGTCAGAAAGTGGGCGTAATGAAATCCACGTGAAATTCGTAATTATTTTATGCAGTGTATAAATGTAGCTTTCTGATTAATTGTCAGCTCGTCGTAAAAGTAAAAATGTAATATTGGATTAGGTAAAAAATAGAATAGAAAGTTATTTTATCATTAGAGATTCTAATTTTAAATAGTCACACTGATGCAAATATTTTCTTTTTATTCATTGAATTTATATATCATTTAAAAAATTTTATATCATCTTTCTTAACAAAATAAATAGTGGTTTGTTTTGTGTTGAACTTCGAGTTGAATTTCATTTATATAATATTTCAATGGTTTCGATATTGATCAATTAACAAACTTTGAAAAGACATCTTCCGGGGTTCTAGACATTCATTATTTATGTTATTAAATTCTACGAGAATGACATTTATGCTTGCAATATCGCTGTATTAATATTACATATCAAATTGCTGTGTAACATGAAGCAAATTAGAATTATACCCAGTGAGTCATACTCCAGTAGTTCCACGCAAAATAAATAAAAAACATTGTACGATCACACATATGTCCTACATACCTTAGTTTTAATTATGGATTTTGTGTATAATACAGAATTAAGTATGAGATCAAGTAGAAGGCATTGATTATGAAATGTCGACTATTACAAATTTGTATTATAAAATGCATCCATAATGTTACGTGAATAGTTCTGTGAACTTATTAGTTATTACAATAATGAAAATACTGCTCTAGCACAAATATCCATCAAACTAGAAATTATACTGCATCGACTAAATTCCAGTATCCATTAACATTTGTAAAACAATAGCAGGGAAATTAAATTTCGCCTAACATTTTAGCTAAAATTTTATCCCCTATCATCGATACAGACCATTATATTGAGTGCATGATAATGTTGCCCGAAGGAAATTATTGGCCTTTATTAATAAAATCAAGCAAAATTTACATTAATGTTAACATTATAAGCATATTTAGTTTATTATGATCATTACTTCAAATATGTATCTCTTGGTACAAAATTACTATTTTGATATTATGTGTTACATCACATTAATTACACCATTTCATTCTTTGATCTTACTATAATTCTGCAATTTCGCGCAGTAAAAAAGAATAGTTTAAATAAATGTTATTCACTTTGATAAAAGGTATCCGAATAATAAAAACTTGATACCATCTCCTATTTAAAGAAAACTAGGAGGCCCTTTCTTCACTCTACAACTCGTCATAAGAAAACTGATTGTACCCTAAATGATTAGCCCCCATATACCATTTAATTGCAGCAAAAATAAAGTCAATATCTTCATTAGTTACTGAGATAACAGCTCGTAACACTTTATTTGGATCCTACTGTAAATATGAGAATTGTCTACGCTACGTGTACGAACACATTTGAATAACTGTACCTACTTACATCACACATGTATCAACGCACAAGCTCGCGTTTCGACAAGGCGAGATACGACCGAGATGCCAGTACGAGGAACATTCGAAATCAACGTTGTCAAAAACTTCAATAAATCCCGGTTAGATCTGAGAATTTCGAATTCATGGCCATTCGGTTGGCGTGCGCCTCGAAGGGGTAGAGCATCGCCGGAATATTCAAGCGTCGTTTCGTTTCACGACGGATATTGGATTTTCTGTGTTTCCGCGTGTTGGATCCGAGTTGACCCCAAGCTTGCTTGTTGACATAAGTGCGCGACATAAGCAAGCTTTTTCCTCCCTCTCTCCCCTTCTTTTTATTTTTTCCTCAGTTCTGATCCAGCTGACGACCGCGGTTCACAGAAGTATACAACGTTATTGTTGCTTATCTAGTGGTTGTTTAAGGCGGCTTTAATACTCCGCGTCTCAACGAGGTCGGAATTTTTTATCGCCCTTTCTCTTTGTCATTAAGCATCATACACCGCTGCCAGACTTGTAATTTTTCTTTTTCGTTCATCTCCCAGCCGGTATTTCGCGGCTTTGCGTTTCGCTAATAAACAATGACTGCAAAAGTGAACTACTCACTGGAACAGAAGATATTTTACTTAATAAAAGTATGCTATTTCACAGAAAGAATATTAAAATTGAGAAACTGTTTTAATCCTTTCATTAATCATAAGGAAAATATATATAAACAATATTTTATTAAAACCAAACTCAGAAGGTTATTACCTAAATAGTGGAAGAAAAAGATTTGTCCATTATTTTCTACTTCAAACTTTCTACTTCAAGTCAAATTCCTAAAAAATTTAGTTTCTCTAGTTACGTTACTCTTTTAGAAAACCGATGGTATTCTTTTGGAAAATAAATTTTAGCTTTAAAGAAATGAGTATATCTCTTCTCTCAACATCAGACATTACATAACCGTTAGCGTTTAACAGCTGCGCATTCAGCTTTACGTGAAAATGACAAACGATAACACGAACACCAGCAAAGTTCGCAGATGTTAAGATTATCTTTTCAACTGGTCGATGTAAAGGATTTTCCTCTTTACGGGCGTGTGCACAAATCGTAGAAGCTAATGGAACATCTGAGCTCTAAATCTACATACATTTTGTAGCTTTAATATTCCACGTGTTGAAACAGAACCACGAATAAATATATTTCCCTTGACACTCACTGTATCTCTCTCCGTTTGCGTTAAATATTTCTACAATTTCGTATTTAATCTTGTATCACTCTATGCGAAATTTATTCAAATTGTTTCACGTATCTATAAATTGCACGGTAAAATATTAAGAAATAACTTTATTGCGACAAAGTAACGAAAGAGATAGTCGGAGAAATTTATTGAATCAATTTAAAGTTTACATCGCTTGCGTAAAATTTATTGAAATTGCCCAGATGCTAAAATTTATTTCAATTTAAAAATTGATTTTCAACTAATTCCATCTCTTGTATCGTTTTGTCGAACGTATCGTATTGTATCTGTAAGCAACTTAGTTTATGTAAAATTTTATGAAATGTATTGACTTCTAAAATTGTCGCAACGCTATTGCAAACTGCATAACATTTTTGAAGTTGAATTAAACGACTCGGGCTTTTTTGAAAAGTTAAGAGATTTAGGTTGGGGTTAGTCCATTAGACGACTTAGTATAGAAAGATTTTGAACAAATTGCAACTGATCGAAATTACGAAGAAAAAAGTAAAGGCCATATTTTCTAACTTTTTTGTCTGGTTTGGTAATGAACATATATATCAGCTACATATATGTTGAAAATTCATTAGGATCTGTTAATCTTGCTATTAGCTACAAACGGGTAAAAGTAGCGAAAATCGCAGTTTTCGCTACTTTCAGACTAAAATTTACATCTTTCGATGCCTGTTACTTGTTTTCGTATCAACCGATTTCAATATAATTTACAGCATATATACATATAACTGATATAAATATTCAAAATGTGTTGTTTAAATGTTTATTCAAGATAAAAAAAAGTTGGAACCTGTGACTTTTACCTTGTTCTTCACGATTCCTACCAATTGTAATTTTTTTGAAAAATATTTTTGTGCGTCATTTGGTAAATTAATCCTCGTCATCAGAACCCAAGCCATTTGGTGCAACTTTAAGAATGTTATTCAGTTTTAAAGAGTGTTGCAACAGTATTGGAAGTCGTCGTATATCTTTAATGAAAGATGTTTCGCATCAAACTTTTTAGTATTTTCAATTTATGAGCACACATTGCTAGATGCATATTATACATAATTATAAAATTGTCGACAATTAAAAGTTAAATCATACTATCAGTTTTCAGTTTGCAACTGATTATTACGCTAGATAATGTTCATATATAATGGGAAGTTATACGATTAGCATAAGACTATAGAACGCAGTATCCCTAATTTCGAATAGAACTGTTACGAGAGAAATAAACTTTCCGCTTAAACTATGCAAGAACTTATGATTCACTTTAGTATACTATTATACCGCTATGAAACTGTCTATAGTAACAATTATCAATTCCTAGTTTGCAGTTCAGAATGAGAAACCTTACTCAATTAGGATTTTTCTTCTTGTAAGTGAGTAAATTTACGTTTATAAGCGATTAAAACTTTATTCCTGTTAAAAATGAATATTTGCAAGCATTTACAATGCAAACGTTTACTAAGAAGAAATGAATGCAAGTGGCATTAATTTTCAATATTGCAAAATCGTATAAGTTTATATAAATGATTGAATAATTGTGTAAAATCATTAAAGTCATAAACAATGGCGTGTAAAAATAACCAAATCAAATTAATTTTACACGTTTACATTCAAAATTAATCAGAGAAATTGTAGCTAATTGATAGTGAAAGATATTGAAGTTATAACAAATAAATACTGTTTATTATCGTATATGTAATTTTTACTTGTCACGTTAATGTGTTTAAGAATAGGTGGAAAAGTCTATTGTATTTATTTAGAAACATAGATAAGTGGCGAAGCTACTAACAATTGTGGTATCATTCAAAACTCTAAAAATGAGAGTTTACCAGAAACATCCAATCGAATGTGTCTGCGACAAATTCGCGACCGTTCTTCCAGCAAACGCGCGCGATGAAATTATTTTTGAGACACGATGGACCCCAGATATTAGTTGAAGTTTCTTCTTCAACCGAGTGGAAGTTAATCGAAGTTTCCACGTTGAAACTTCTTCAGGAGTCCCTGGCTTTCTTTTAACCTGTCTACGTTGCCGCGGAAGATTGGAATTAGTTCTGGGTTACGTGCGACTGAGACGAGTTTAACACTTTTCGAAATTTTGGTAGAGGTGTGAAACATGTGTATTCACAGACCTAAGGCTTTCTATTATGGCTGTGGCGATACTGCGATTACGAATTATTACGCTATAAGCCGTACAATTTGATATCTCAGCGATCTAGCTGATCTAGACAAAATTGAATTTGGATAGCGACCCACAGACATATATAAAAATTTATTGTAAATTGAATAAAAATTCCCATATCCGAATAACGTAGTTTTCGAATAATTAAAGCCAACATAAGTTTGGTCAAAGACATGTGCGTGCTTTCGATAATAATAATAGAAAAAGATCTAAAATCCCTCATTTTATTAAATTTGGTAATAGAAAAATAGTAGAAAGGTGATAAAACATTATGCACTATGTATATAACTACATCTGGCTACGTTTGTTCGCATATACGTAGAAATTCCTATATTAATTCGCGGAGCGATGTGAAATTCAAAGTTTGGACTCGAGGAGAGAACGATTGTGAGCGTCGTGTTCATAATGAGAATGCGCTGCTTTGAATTTACTTAACGCGAATTGAAAGTTTGATAGCCGGATACGCGGGTAGCAAATATTCATTATATAACAATATCGGAGCCAATCAGACCTCTGACAAATATAACAATTTATTAAAGCACCGAATGCGATCACCTGTGATACAATTCCGAAAATGGCTCTCTAGTTTGTGTTTACCAGAGAACTATAATGTGTTAGATGATACAAAATTCTTTTTTCGTTTACTCGATATTGAAGCTAAAACGTCTTTATAATTTATAGATAAGATAATACTTATAAAAATATTAAAATATTGAATGTATTCAACTATTGTTTGTCCTAACAATTAGATATATCTTTAGTTACATCCAACAAGTTCTTTACACTTTTATGCTACTTTACGATAAAATGTTGCTTTTAAATCATAAAGTGACATTAACGTAAATAAATCAACAAAAGTGTACTTATACGCACGAAGCAATCACGTTTCCGGACAATTTCGTGAAATTAACCGAACGAAACGTTGCATACTTAACGATAGAGAACCATTTCACAGGGCGATCATCTAATTACCCCTAGAGAGTGTCACGCTATTACTCAGTCCCGTGCACTGTATTAAGCGTCCGGAGAGAGAAACTTTCAGGCACCGTTCCGTTGCGGCAGTGCAGCTTTTAAGAAGAGCATTACGTGGCAGAGTCGGCTGTTTTGCAATTTCTCGCCGTGTCTTGTAATTCCAACATTACCCGGAGAAACAACACAGGCGAAAAATTTCGAAACGTGACTTCACTCTTCGTCCACTGCCGGGAAAAATCTATTCTATTCTATTCTCTCGCATTTTAATCCTAAAAATTCCTCTCCTTGTCTCTCCGCGTGGTTGCCTTCAAGGTGCGATGGTTGCGCCTTTCATTCGCACTCCTAGTTAACAGCCTATGGTTTCTACTCCCTAACCCCGGAGTTTCATTTCTTCTTTCTGACGAATTACAGAAATTTTTTTAGCGGATTATCAGCTTATTATCTCCCTCGTTTCGTGCCACTTTTATGCCGCTCTTTGAAAAACTCTCTATTATTTCTGATAGCTCGGGATAGGTAACACCGCTCTTTTAATGCACTTGGTTACATCAGTAAACAGTTATTTTTTAAAAGATAAATTTTCAGTTCCAGCTCAGTCCAAATATAAGTTTGCTAGACTTTCTATAGTGATATACAGACGATATAAAGGAGTATTTATATACATTCTTATTTTCCAATACATCATTTTTTATTAGATTCTACATTTCATGTATGAAATTTTCGTAACCATACAAAAGTACTATCAAATGATACGAAAATTATTATAAATGATACCGAATCTATATAAATGAAAATACCAGCCACTGTAACTTCTTGCGATATTTCGCAATTTAGCATGTCAGAATCATCATGTTTTAACAATATACGTCGCTATATTTAGCTGAAATGTGAAAAAAGGTCCGACAGAAAGGTGAAAAAGAGAAACAGTGAAAGAATAGGTGTCTATCGAAAGGAAAGGTAAAGACGGGGCCTACGATGATTGGCGAGGCGGTCGGAAATGAGGGAACGACGAAAGGTTGCTGCAGGACGCGGAGGATGGCCAGCCATTGTGCTCGCTAATCGAATTTTTCAAAATCGACGTCGCCGCCGTCTATTTCATTAGGTAGCGTGGCATTTTTGTAACGGGGGCATTTTGCTTCTTTCATCCGGCAGCTTCGTCCCCCCCCCCCCTCCTTTTACCGTTCTTTTCTCGTCGCTTCGATCAAGTTTTAATTGGGTTACCACAGCCCGGAAACTAAATAGAAAACGCCACAGCTGGATGCAATTAGAGCGTTTCGAGGTGAGAAATCGAACCAGAAAAAAAGAAACGCTAAAGACGCAGCTCGAAAACAGATTTCGATTGAACAATTGAACGATTCGGTTATTCTTTTCGTGGCGATTTTTATGGTACTACGCGGATCTCGTTGCGTCTGATGTGTATCGTGAGTTTCATGAGCTCTACAGGTACAATATTATGATTTTAGCTTCGTGAATATAATATTGCGGATTGTTCGAAAAATTTGTAACGAATTTAGAGGCTACGTATTTTTATACAAATTTTATGAAATAATGTAGTGTAGTGATCTTTTTTAGAATTACTATTACAATTACTATTTATTAAAATAACGATTTCAAGAATTCTGAATGTTTAGAAAAGATCGGAACAAAATTCAGTTATGAAAACATTTATTACGATCACCATTCTATTGAATATCCTCACTCATCTTACTTTTTACGATTAAATCAGGTTGAATGATCTATCATCCACGTTTAAACACTTTAATCTTTCTGTTCCAAGTAATTAGCTTTAGAATTACTTAAGTGATCCACAGAAAAAAACGGATATTCCTATATTACTCTTTCGTTCTTTTTACTTGAAAATAAAGCAGATTGCAGAATGAAAAATTATATTTTAAGAATTAAATGTGAAATATTAGATCATCACATACTTTTGTGATGCAGTGTATGTTTCGTTGGTAGATTATGCTGATTTGTCGGTTAATCATTTTTCTACCTATGAGACATATATGTCCTTTTATTATCGCAAGGTAATATTGAACTCTATGATAGGTCATGAGCTATACTACGTTAGAATGTCGATTGTCTGAATGGTGTTTAACCGAACATCCGATTACTGGAATGTCGCTTAACTGAACATTATCCAAACAGCGTACACGCCGCTTAATCGAACAACCAATTATTCGAACACCGTTTAGTCAGATAACGTTAATGAAGTTCTCACCAACTAGCATAACATATGGAGTACGTGAGTTTCTCTAAATTTGAATATATATGACGTATAGGACGATAGTTGAGAATGATCACAATAACGATCCCCACAATAATATATTTATATATGTATAGAAATAAAATCTTTATAGCGACGTGCGTCAGGGACCAGTATCAGTATCACAGGGAACAATCATTCAGTTTGCTAAATGTGATTAACGATATAAAATCGAGAATAACAGGAGGATGGGAAACGAACGTAAATGATATCCTCAAGAAATTTCCACCGGATTCCAAGCAGCGACTCTTTTCGAAATTTCATTTGCAATTTGCATCGTGTTACCGGATCGTTTCCTCCTATTCCGTGCCAGTCACTCTTCCGCAACCTCTCCTCTAGGTTATCCCATTAATCTGAAATCCTCGTTGGGTTGATATAACTTTCTTCCTACTTTTTTTTCCACTCGTGCACCTGTTGCCATCGAAATCGTTTTACGAGACTGATCGATGAGGGAAAAGGACGTTATATATTTAAAAGCATCTGCAACGCGTTCGATCTAGCCTGACCCTTTCATTCGTATATGGGCATCGTTGTGGAAAAAGGTTTTGATAGTCGAGCAATTAAAAGGTTATACTCGACCATTTTCCGTGCATCCGTAAACGAATAATTTTTTGCGAGCTGGAGATCACAAACTATGAATCGAAGACTCTTCGCTGAATCTCGACAAATAAAAAACTTTCAAATTGTTGGCGAGCCGGTGCGGTATCATGTGCAGACAAGACGATTAGTGTTTGATAAATAGTGCTGGTAAACATTGCTTGTTTATTCTCTAGATATTTTTTAGAGGGTGTTTCTTTTTATATAAAACACTGACAGTTGAGGACATCTTGATGACATCGAATGCAAATATGTACAAAGCTGCTATCTATGGAAACGTGTTGAAGAGGAATTTCAGATTTAATAAAAATTGCTTATATCTTATAGTTTTTTTAAATTATTGGGGTATATATAAAATTACAGATTCTCTTTTAGTTTAAATGCAATGTAAAGTACGACCTTCTATCTCTACTTTTTAATAATTATGGAAGATAGCATTGATACCAATTATCTATCGATCGATACGCGTGTGACACACTTTCCATATATTTCAAGAAGTCTCACTCTGTTTGAAACTTGAAACAGCCACAGTTGACTGAAATATGCAAAAGGTGAAAGAGTGCAACATGTTTCGGGCGTTACTTAAACGATATTCGCATTCACTGATATACATCACTGTATTAATACTAAACATCTATTTATATATCGAAAGGAAATCTTTTTATAAACATTTACGTCATTGAAACCATATCCACTTCTTATAATCACGAGCATGGCACTTTATTTTAAACTTAGAACTTCCGCGAGGCAAAGCACTCTCATAAATACCAACCGCGACTATTTTTATTGTCTGCGACTATTCAACCTAACTTCCTACGGATACAATTTTATTATTTGAATATGAAAAATGATACGTAGTTCCAGTAATCACTATTTGAAAATATTTGTTAAAAACGCTAAAACGTTAAAAAAAAATAGGTTAAATTTATATTTTCCCTTAGTCACTTCGTTGTTCAAACATAAGAACTAAATAAATGTTAATTTAAAATAACATTTATCTGTTGCTTTAAATTAATATTTTTCTGCTTGATAATTTTAAAAATAAATTTTAAAAATATTGATTTTAAAGAATCTCTAGTATCAGAAGAAAATGAATAAATGTAAAAGATAAAAATGAAATATGCGTTTCGGAGAACGGACGCTAAACCATGAACCTTCGAGATTAATCGGTAACAAGAGACATTGAAAGTAAATCGATGAACGTGTCTAGTGCATTCACTGACGTCAATCGACGAAATGGTGTAGGTAGATTCGAACTCGTCAAAGTAGATATCGAGTTTTGTGATCAGACAATATAAAGGGGCATACGTGTTATGGAGTGTTCGCAGAGCTGCCACATGAGAACAATTCCATTTGAACCTATCCAAACGTTTTCTGCGAGACATAGAATTTGCTATTACAATCGCAGAAATATTATTAAGATATTGTATACCTTATCATAGTAATTTAAATCATTATTATCGTTGAATCTTAAACGCAAATCTTTACGCAGTGAATTCTTACGATAACAAAGTGAAATATATATATAGAAATTTCTTCCACTCATTAAATATCATAATGGGCGGTTTAGCTCAGATATTTCACGTATTCCTCCTTACTATGCGCATTCTATATATTTGTATACTTATATATTTCCCATAAATGCATAAACTGTCGCTATTTATCGCTATTGATACACGAATTCCAAATGCAGCAAAAAGTTCAAAAAAGGCGATTCGATGTTTCCGCATGTTAATAAATAATCGCCATCGTTAGAAGGATTTTCGTTATTATAGTTGTCATTTTATTATAGCCACAAATAGAACTTCTCTTTTGATATTACCTTTGTTATGAATAAAGCAGACGTTAATAAATAAAAAAGTACTAACCTTTCTAACGATAACGAAGGTGTTAAACAGTCGTGGAAACTTGGAGCCGCTTTCTCCGAAGAAGAGCGAAATGAAGACAGAGGTGCAAGAAACGGCCTTCGTAGAGCATCGTTGCTGAGAACACAGGGAAGAAAGGAAACAATCGGACATAGAAACAAAGCAGGAGACATAATTTATTACATACGACAACTTGGTCCTCCCGGAGGAGTAGAGTAGAGCCTGCATGTGATAACACTGGAATTACGGTGATTAACTGCCGCTACGATGCACGAATATAAACCGATGGTACTAAGAAGTTGCAAAGTTTCTGCGTTTACGAAAAGGAAAAAGAAGTATCGAAACTCTCTGGAAGAAAGCATAAAATTTTACGAATTATGACAAAGGTTTCCGCAGTTGAGAATATATAGGATGTTAAAACTGAGCTCTAAGATTTAGTGAGCTTATAGTACTCACCGAGAAAAGTAAAAAATGTTTAATCAACGCACAGTGGCTCGCGAAAATATTGAAACTCTTACCATAAAAAATCGTTACGTGTATTGTGTGTATTATACAAAACATTTTGAAATTTCATTAGCATTTCTAATTTCATTAGCATAATAATGAAGCACGACTGCCATAATCATATTTAATGTAAAGATGCTCCATCATATTTCTTAATGAATGTGAGACAACATTTAGATGGAATCTTTAGTGAGAGATAGATAAGAGAGGAGGTCCAGCAGAATTGCATCTTCAATCACCTGACTGAAACTCTATGGGTGTCATTTGTGAGCACATTTAAAGACTCTAGTCAGAAATAATGAACTAGACCTACTATAACGAGTAAAACATGTATATCGTGTGATACCAGACCGTCCATGATCTGCAGATATTAATATTTCATATTGAAATGGAAAAATACATCAAATATTTTTTGCAAATGTGAAAACAATTTATTATGTTTCTCAGCGGAAGCATTGTTTTTTATGGCTTATGTTGTCTATCTGGCTTTTCGTCTCGAAAGTAACAACCGCGTCAGAAGGATATTTTTCAAAGTCAAAGGCTGAGCAGAAGAAGCTTGAGCACGATGTAAGCCCCAAATAAATTCCAAAGCATGTTACGCTTCAAACGCCGCTAGTTGCATCGCTTGAAACGCAGTCAGAAGCTGTGGGAAGCGAGAAGAAACGAGATGCCTGTCGGCAACGATTTTATCCTATTGATTTCGCGCGACCCACGCGAGAAGAGAGTACGACCGAGATGGAAGACCTTGACATCAATATCGGGCACAACAGCCACCTCCGTTTTCCCCACCCTCGCAACAATTCCCCAACAACGCTTGCCCCACCACCGCGCAATACATCCCCACTACTACGCGTTCTATCCCCACTCCATCGCTAGACGTGACCACGTGACACGAATCGGAGCCGAGGGACGGAGCAATCGGATGAGGTCGGCTCCTCTCGTAAATACTCGTCCGTCTGAACCTCCCAGAAACATCTGGCCCGAATAGCCGGACGTAAGTTACTGGCGTAATATGGCGCGAGCTGTGAAATATTCCCGCTCGAAGCTCGCCGACGGCGACGTATATTTAAATAATTACACCCACACCACCTGCTGTCCTCCATTCCATATTTTCACCTCCTTTAGCGTCCCACTCTTTCGATGTAATTTCTTACGTGATACTCACCGGTGAGCGAGCAACCCTCTCGAGAGGGTGCAAGCGGTACGTTCCTTCAGAAAAGTGTTTAAGCGCTAAGTACAGGTATAATGGAAGAAACAAAGGGCGGTATAATGTGTTTCGCACCGGCATTGTTCGATATAATGGCAGATTCGTTTGGCCTCGATTTTTTCTTCTACAATCACGATGCTTTTGGAGATATTTTCTTAATTAATTTCACGGCAAATATTATTATCAAATAAATTATTAAATTCTATTAAAGTTTCCTTTGCGCGCTACTATGAGATTAATATCGTTAAAGTGATACTATTATTTGTTAATAGGCTGGGGGCTAATTTTTTCCTTTTCAAATTTATCGGCGTAAATCGAAAATCATGCAACACGATCAATAGCTTTAAACTATCGTTTCGACGTTCTGGGTAATTCATGGAAACCACATCAAAGGGTGATAGCATAAAAACGCTCGTATGACATAATGCTCTCTCGTGATAAAGCGCCGTTTAATCGCTTGTCCAATAGATGAGAAAGTATTCCCGACCTGGGCAAACTGCGTATACTTGTAGAAAGGAAAGTTTACGAGGCTACAGTCTCTATATCTCGTTAAAGTTTTAGAAATTGATATGAAGTTAGAGCACTGTTGTTATACTCGCAAAATTTTCATCCGCTTGTCAGAACCTTGCTCGTAAATTAGAAAACGAAAAGCCAAAAGAGCGTCCAAAATTTGCTTCTACAATTTCGAAGAATAATTTATGCGATAGCTACAACTAAACTGTTTACTTTCGTAGGTGACATCTATGTTTTCAGGGAAGCATAAATTATCAACATTGAGAAATTATTTCCTAGAATCAGAAATAATAACCATTTTCTATAAAATGTGGGAAAGAATTTCATATGACAAATATTCTCTATAGCAGGAAATACACGTCGAAGTTTAGGAAATGAAAGATTTCACTTGAATATGAAATTACGATCTCGAGATTCAAGAGATGATCGCTATTCGAGCACAGGGATCGCAATAACCTAGCCGAATTTAACGTCGACTGGCCTCCGCGTCCAGAGTGAAGAACAACGAAGCGAAATCGCGATTATATGCAGCTCATTAACCGAACATTTACATGTCAGCATCGTTCGGAAGTAGCGTTTAGTCGGAATGGTGATCCACTGTAGTACACGCAACAGAATTCCACTCGGTTATAATAACATTCCGTAATGCCCGTTCGAATGTACGCATATTCCGGCGCATTATTGGCAGCAGTATCGCTATACTCAAACGAAAAGGGATCGATCGATAGATGAGATGAGGTGGTTGTTCAATTGCATAGGCATTTTCTTGTTTGTAGTATATACCAGCATATTAACGGAGAAATTGAAACGATAAACGATGAAAGTATCAAAAAAATGACGAACGATTCTTTTAGTGAAAAAGATGTAACTTGATGCTGAATATGGCGTAGAAAATTATAAATGCTGGAATAATTTATTTTAGCTTTTTGGGCTATTGTGAGATAAAGTTACGATCCAAATCTTCACGAAGTAAGAAATATTCAAATTTGCAACTTACATCTTTCTCAAAGATAGCACAACCTTTTAAAACACAAAAATTCATTTTTGTCGAAAGGAATTCGTGAAATATGGCAACGTTAATATTTCCGTGGTACAATATGTGGCAAACAGGAACAGATTATCTCTCATACAATTAAATGGGGGAAAAAACATCCCAAGGAAACCAATCATGAACGTGGAAATCCGCGAAATAACTCGCACAGATCTATCTATGTTTCTTTCCAGCTTTCTTTCCGCTCGACAAATGTTGCCACGCCAATTTAACTCGTGTACAAATCTTTTTACCTTCAGCGAGCGGATCTCGCAGACTCGATCTGGAACCATAATACTTGGCCTTAACATCTCTTTTTACAATGCGATGTTATACACAATCCCAAAAATCCTCAGAATAACTTCTTTCAAAAGCAACATTGTCGCCTCGCTACGTCATCGTAAACCGCCCAGTACGTTTTAACGATGCTATACGTTGAAGCTCCTATTCTAAACCCTTAAATGATACACGATAATTTTAGCGTGCTCTTCCGCGATATATCGCAAAGCTTATGAAACAATCCGACAACCTGCAGTCGACAAATATCGTCAAAATTTATCAATCTCCTCCAGAATTTCTAAGGCGACGAAGCAAATGCAAACGTAAATTACGAAATTTCTTAGGTAACACGCGAGGACGTCGCGTAATCCTTCTCCTGCCGTTGGACTCCCCGCCTTCCGCGAGCAATTTGCCCAGAGTGGAAAGGCGGGATTAGCTTGGGGGATAAATATTCAGAAAAAGGACAAGGATGGGATTCGTCTTTTCGCAACGACGGCGGTCGACGATTTTTTAATCGAATTATCAGCCGCCGTCCGGGGCCGACCCTGATAAATGCGCACATTCGTCTAGCTCCCGGCTGTACCTTGGCCAATCTGAGCGCGGTGCAGTGCCGTATAACGTAGCCCGACCCAGAATTTATGGCCGCTACAGCCGCGACCTGCTCCCGCAGCTTTTCGACGCTACGGAGGTTCGCGCCGCGGTCCCGCAATAATTATTATCGAATTTCCATTCGACTCTCGTTTACCGCCATACACATGGCCCCTGGTCACACCAGGCAACCGTATCTCTGGTAATGGAGCCCGCCACCCCCACGTGAATATACGACCGATAGTAAAAAGAACGAACCGTGTTCAGACATGCGTTTTAATTGCTCCTGTTTGCACGAATGTGCCACGATGGTTTGTTTGCTGCGCCTTTTTTTGCTCGTTTCATGGTGTCTGCAGGTTAATTAGTTCCTTTTGTTCGGGTTATCTTGCGAGTAGATGTTACATAAAGATGCTATAGATTGGGAGATCGAGATATGGTTACTGGTATAGGAAATTTTATGCATTCGGTTACTGGTAGATAAATCCATTAACGTATAATTTTTTTTGCCTAACCGGCTAGGATTGCACACTCTTTTTAACTGGATCGATTCTCTATAAAGAATTCACGCATTTGTAAATATGTTTTGTATCCAAATTTTGGACAATCGTATTTTAATTCGCATAGAAAATATATGATTTATTTAAAAGCAAAGATAACTGGGACAGAGGTATTTCTATACGAATGTTTTTCATTGTTTCTTTGACCTAAATTCTGAACGTATTGTACATGAGTATTAGCCTCTATAGTTATTTTTCATTAAAGCAAGCTCATTCATAGGTAAAGCATTATTAAATTGTCCCGCTGCAAATTATACTTTGATTGCTAAGGATATTGCAATGAAATTAAAGCCAAAACAATAATTCACACTTACGAATGATATTGTGATTCTTTGGCTTCGGTAATCAAAACAAACTTTAATTGTTTCCGTATCACGCTTCCAGCAAACGAACGTTATACTAATAAGACAATACTCTTTCTCTAGGATCAATGCACAATTCACAGTGCCAATTTCATTTTACGTCAAACCACGATGATGTATGCCACGGAACGTTATAAACAAGATACGAAATTCAACAACAGTACAGTGGCAATAAATTTTATTATTCATTATAGTGCGCATGGAAACGTCTCTGTTGTGCAGAGGACGTATAATTTGCGTGCATAATGTGCAAACTTTATTATGAGCTTGCGACGAACGAGCCGGAAAAACTAATTGTCCGAAACGGTGATGCTTCTTGCTTCTAAATGTGTGCGAAATTAAGAAACTCAGCCATATACATGTTCAATGTGTGATTGGTCATGGACAAAGAATCAATTAAAATTTCTATCGACGAAGATGAAATTGAACCGCGTTGAATTATCGCCCATTATCGAATGTAAAGAAATTTTAATGTTAAAAATTGTAATATTGCAGACCATTCGGTAAAATATCAAATAGATTGTATCTTTGAATAAATACTATCTATTTTGGAAAAAGTCAACATTTGAAATTGGAATATAATTTTTTGAGCCAATTTCGCGCATCCCTAGCATTTTGCTTCTCGAATTGGTTGTGTCTTCTTTGAGTACACAAACCAGGGTCTCTAATTTCCGGACTACCTCGAGATATCGAAGTTGGAAATTCTCCAAATCACTCGATTTCCTGAAGGAAAATTTATTCCGAGTAATTTATTCGCTTAGCATAGCCGTGCGGCGATACATAAAAGGGATGCAAGGAATGAAAGGAACGAAATACAGAAAGCAACGTGGAAACTGGACGATTTATATCGATCTTTAGATTAAAAGCCTCTAAAAACTTTTAGCACTTTCCTAACATAGAATGTTCCTTGTAACCATTCCATGTACAAATGTATTTCTTATTAGATGAGTTGCAGAGTTTCAGTGAACTAGAATCGCGAAAATAAAAGAGGGACTGTCGCTTGTTATGTACCTGTATACCTATGGAACACGAGGAATCGAACTTCCCTATATTCATACCGATTTATACTGATTTTGCCACGATTACGATAGCATATCTTATTAACAAATCTCGTAACGACATAGTCCAGTATAAAAATTTTAAAATTTAGCATGCAATCGATGAGATGGTTGCGGTGTACCACAGATTAAGAATTACTGGTTTAAAGAGACGCTGGCTAAAATGTTATATTTGTTACATTTGTTCTAAACTCGTGCAACGCAACGAATTGAAAAATTGTTTAATTAGAGCGTGAAATTTGATGAGAAGCAATTTTTGGAAATGAGGAAACTCGTGACTCTTATTTCGTAGAATGAAGATCGATCAATATTGAAGTAGCAACCCTGACTTTTCATTCTGCGAACCTTTTTGCGACTCATCAGCCAGGCACTTTGACCTCTCTTAACACCTGAATACCCCGCGCCCCTTATTTCATTTCAAGGAGACTCTCGACGAATCAACAAGCAAGTAAATTTCACGAGACCGTCCGGCAAAATCGATAATTACATTAATTCATTCTCTTCTGGCTGTCTATAGACACATCAAAATATCCATTAATTAAAACAATAGTCAAAAGCAATAGATAAATATAATCGGAGATATTTATATTAGGTGTTTGTGAATAAAATGATTTAAATGAGACGACGATAAAAGCTTATAATAACATGCAATAAGGAATGTCTTATGTATTTGAATGGGTTCTACATGATTATTGTTTAAGAGTTTAATTTCTCCTTTTATCATTGTTTTAATGGGATAAGGTTTATTGTTAATAACGAATTTCCCAAATTAATCGCGTAGTATTAAATGCCTCAGCTTCGAAGCGATGACTCGACGGTTTTCCTCCTCCGCTTCCCATGTGGATGTGTCTGATCGCTTTTACCAGCTTACGAAGAATTTGGTGTTAAATTGCACTTATAAAGAGAATTTACACGGCAGAGTGCACATTGATTTAAGATTGTTCGGAAAATAGAGCGCCGAGAAGAAATAGAAGAAATTCAAACTCTAATACTTTAATGTAAATTTACGTTTTTTCGAAACACTTAAATGCAGTTATCCTGTAAATCTCATATGCGAAAAGCGAAGTAAAAATAATTTGATATCGCATAGACTGAGGATTATCGATAGACGTGTCAGTTCCGATATGAATTAATGCAATTTTAAATAAACGAATAATGAATAATTGTATAGTGAAGTAATTTAACTTGCGAGTGAATTAATTTAAACGACAAGAAAATTTTTGCATGATCCAGCAGATGGTGGATTTCCATAAAGAGAAGCGCCTAACTAATGTATTAAAACAACAACGACCCTACAGCAAAGATTATCCTTTTTATCATTATTACATTCTTCTCGCACCGCTGATTCCATGCATTTTCCCGCTGCAATTTGTTATAATTTAATCCGCGCAATGTACAATCGTGTTTCCGAGACTACAGGAATTGTTCATTATGACGGTAGATTTTGATTTTTATCTATGTTTCCCTGTGTTAAATTGAAATTATTAATGGAAAGCAATCCGGGAGAAAAAGTTGCGCGTGAAAATTGGAGAACATCGGAGAATCGAATTGGAACATCGGTCGAATTTAATTCTTCTTGCAACTTTTCGAGATAGAAGAAACTTTCGTCGTTCCTCTCAACCTGAATCGTGTCGATTCTCTTCATCTCAAAGTACATCATTGAATGTGCAGCTTCGTGGCGAGAGAGCAGGCAAATTACGGGAGAACAGATTCCAGTCAACTAAAGTCCTCTAGAAGCTCAGCAGCACTCAGTCTTTTCGGTCAGCGAAAGAAAAATAGGGAAGGTAGGAGAAAGAAGCAGTGCCACCCACTCGGTTCATTATTTCGCTCTAGCAAGGTACGAAGACTGTCGTAATTCGAGAGAAAATTAAATTCTCGATCGCAAGCTACAGAGGAGGCCGCGAAATTAGAGGCGATCTTGTTGCCTTCATGCTTTAACCATTTTTTTTTTTATTTCAGAACTTCAGACAGAACTCCATACGGAACTTTTCAATTAAGCTAATACCTAGTTTAATGGTCATTTAAATATCTAAAAGTAATTGGTGTCATAAATTTGTTATTGTAAATATTCATGTTTTATTGCGTTCTTCTCTATTTCTTTTTCAAAGACGCGATGCCATATAAATAGAGGAACCGATCGAATTAAAGAGGTGTCCGTGTGGTGTATCCGCGCGAATTAATCGGAAACCACCATCTGCGGTTTCAATTCGCCATACTAGCCACCTTCAAAAGTCGATGCCATCGGTGCTTTCCACGTGAATCGAACGAAATTTCCTGGATTTATGAGGAGTCGAAAATTACGTTGTGCCGTTTTTTCTTTTCTGTTTCGTCGCTGCTTCGCCCCTTTTTTTCATAGCATCGAATTTTCTCTATGAAATGTTTTTAATTAAAATTCTTGAGCACGAATATTGTACCGCGCACAGCATGCAAGAATTAAATTACAATGTTTTAATAGATGTGTCCGCGTTGTTTACAGCCTCTAGGATTAAGGTTGTTGCTAAACTTAAAAGCAATTTTTTGTCGCGTTTCTACCCGAAACGAATATTTAAGCAACCGTCGTATTAACGCAACAGATATTTGTACTCGTAATTTGACCAAGATTTTAAAGTGGGAATTCCACAATTAAGGCAACAGCAAGAATTTGAAATTCACCAGGCTGTTCAGAACATTGTAGCATTTTTGATACCAGATATACTTTATTACGTATTCGAGATCGAAGAAGAATTGGTTGCTAAAAAGCTTTGATAACAAAATATTGAATTCACTCTCTTTGTAACGAAGGAATAAATCCAGTGGATTGTTGAATAGAAAAGATGATCTGTTTCAACAAACAATGTTAGACCATATGCATTAATGGAACACACGACAGTCTTATTCACGTTTAACGAAATTTTATTCACCGTTAAGCATCTAATGAATAATTTTGCATATTTATCATCATTTACGTTCAATTTTCAAATAATTTACATGGAACTAAATTAAAATTTTCATACATATTCAGATTAAAGTAATAATTAATATGTACGATTCGGCTACAAAGTATTAATATAATATGTTATCATACAAATTATAATTTTAATTTACATTCTGACATTTTTAATAAAGCACGTTTTGTATCGTTATTAATATCTTAATTCGTTATTTCTGACACTATGAAAACTCTCGTAACGATATTTCTCTTGTGCCTCGTGTTTTATAAATTTCTGCGAATAAAGCTTTTTAAAACCTATGTAATCTAAATGTAACGTATCTAAAGTTTATCTATTATATCTTTCTTACTTCAAAATGTTCAAGAGTTAGTCCGATATGAAATCATTGTCCTTTTTACATTAGAAAGTTTCGGATTGATCGAGGCAATACTGAAACTGACATGTTATTTTCAAGACGTTATCTGTTATCTTTATCTCAAATAAAATTCACTCAAGCGTGGCGCAAACCGACGGTATATTATGTATTATAACACTTACTTTATTCTTCGTCGCTGATACGAAATGCCAAGCCATTAACGATTCTTTTCAACATGACTAATAAATCATTTGCTGTGGTAGCAGCAGAGAAACTTTAAAGAAATCGCGAAAGGAGAAACGAGTCTGAAGAAGGGGTCTCTGTTGAAGGAAGGGTGAAAAATCGCGTACGATCCAGCCAATAGGCGGACACAATAGCGTCCTCGAGATGCGAGAAGTTCGAGAGCCATGATTTCGCGCGCACAAAGACCTTACCCACAATTTTCTTTTCCCGTCTTTTCCATTCCCGTGAAATCCCGAACCCTAACTACTTGAAAAAGCGCCTTTCCAGGCGAATGGCGCGCTAACGAGGTGATTGCCACGTGTGCTACCTTTTGTCACGTTTTCGTTTCTATTCTATTCCATCGTATCCAGGCCCCACCCACCTTCACGTTTTTCCTTTATATTTTCCACCAACATATTTCTTCGGACGACTGATTTAATCTCCTAGCCTGATACGATTCTAGACAGCGCGTTTTGTGTGGAACTTTTTTATAAAATGCTAGATAAAAATCATAGGAGAGATAGGAATGAATGTTTTGGTATTAACATTGCTATATTTCAATTTGAGTATAAAAAATCTGATTGATTGATGACAAGTTTGTCTTTAATAATTTGTATTGCTTCAGCTCTGTCCGATGTAAAAGTAAATATAATGATATACAATATAATAATAGAAATATAATATATAAATATAATATATATATTAGGTTGTCCGAAAAGTGTCTTTCTTTCGCAAACGTGTTTTTTACAACAATGCACCTTCATACAAACGTGAAACCAAGTCCGTGAAATGTCGCAGTGTTTATCTCAACAGAACAAAATGGATCGTACGTAATTCGACAAAATAACATAAAAAAAACGTTGTGCGTCTATTATTTCCTCATAAAACGAAGAAAATTTTCGGACAACCTAATACAATGGTATAAATAATATAAAATATAATGAAAATATCTTATAATCTGTATAGAATAATCTGTATAGAAACACGCGATCTATTTATTATACTTTTCATGATATCTTATAACCACTGGAATACGCACAAAACACCGAATTCCGCGTATTAAACTAATTACTTGAAATTTCTCTCATAACGATAAGCAACGAAGCAGGTCATCGAAACCCATTCACCATAATGATATTTACAATAGCCAGATCGTACAGATTTAACGAAAATAGCGACTGGTATCGATCTGCTCTACAATGCATTTTAATTTCCGCCCGGGACGGAAACGGCAATACGCGATTTAATTTGCAGCATCGTGCACGTTCTCGCGAAAACCGAATATTGGGGGTGCATTACTATTAAGTGAACGATTTTAGAACAATACGGGGCACGTGGCCTACGGCAAAGCAATTAATCGAAACTCGAAATATTGCGAGTATAGCGTTCGGAATGCGTGTACGGCTCGCTTCGAAACAACATTATGGTCGAGAATCAGCTGAACGCAGAATCAGGTGAAAATTGAGATAGAGTTAATTTAGACGTAATTAAAGCAGAGTATCAATTAACTCGTGATAAATTAATGATCGGTGTAAAAAACTAGGCCACTGTGATAGGAATGTCGATAAATCGAAATCGAGGTGTATCGAAAATAACGGATTGCTCGGGAAAGTCGTAGCGAGAAAGAATAATTTACAGGCAATATTCGGTGACTCCAAAAAGTATCCACGTATGCTCTTATTTTCCAATGAAATGTTTCTTTCTTGCAGACATAAATAAATGTATCTTTATTTTTATTTTTATTTTATAAAATTTGCAACAATCCAAAAAATGCCGAATATTTAGTTGTTTTTCTCTTATAAAAAATATACACTGCAAATAACATACATTAAGCTCGCAAGAACAACTAGAACTTACCGTAATCAACAATTAAGCCACTCACATACTGTATCAATGTATATATACAGAAACGCAAAGACAGAGACATGGAATGGAACGTGACATAGGCTTAACACTGCAAGACTACTTATCAAACGCATTAAATTTCCTCAAAGAAATAAAAATGTGTGCACTAAAATCTAATCAGCTTGAGCCTAACGTCGCCGTTAACGACCCCGTAATCGACGCGACCTTAAATACATATAAAAAGAAATTGAACCTTCTATTATAAAATATTTAAAATATTTAAACGCAAGTTCAAACTACTACAAGAACAAAAAGAAAAGGAAAGGAACAAAGTAAATGAAATGCATTTAAAATATTATAGCATGAAATCACGGTATTTTCCTATTCATTCCCCGTGGTTTTACCTGTGTAAAACGTGCATGACCCTCTTAGAATATAAACTGCTGCCTCCAGCTGCAACACACATTAATAATAAGACTCTATTTTGAAGAAGATACGTCTTACTTATTTGTTTCCCGGATGGAACTCTACTCTTTCCTTTCGTAGGAGTAAGTACCGGCAAAATTCCGGAGTAACACGAAAGGAAACAGCGTGGCGTGCAGCGCAAACGCGATTGCACTTTTCTATGAAAACTTTCTGATGAGATTTCCTACGGAACCTATTCATAACTTAAACAAGCGGGATGCGAGCCACGTTTCTTCAAACATTTAATCCGGACTCGCTTCGGACGAATTGCCAAAATTTTTTTCCTTTTTTCCTTCGACTTATTGCTATGAGGAAGGGGAATAAAACACTCCAATTTCCAGTGTGTAGCTCAAATACTCAATTCTCAAGAAATCGAGTGAATTCAAGGAAGTGAAAAATTATGTTTTTTTTAATGGACAAATAAATCAAATAAAAAAAGGAAAATAATTTTTTTTCGACAGAATTTCTGCATTGAAATTTTGGCCTGTCTTTGAACTAAAAATTTATCCAATTTCTGAGCTGAAATTTTAATCAATTTCGAGTCAGGTAGATAACACTGTTTCTGGCCTTTTCTACGTTTTCCTTTTCCTTTGTCTTATTATTTTTTATTTCGCACCTTTTGAGCCTTATACGTGGCCACGAGTTTTGAATTAATGACGATGACCTCCATTTTCTTAAATAGAACATCGATGACATTTTGTTGGTAGAAATTCGCTGGTCTGGCTATGTGTAGGAAGCAACAATTGTAATGAGAGCCTTGTACTCGGTTGTGTAACGGTGCCGTGTATAAGGACTCGCTTTTGACGTACAATATCAAACGCGGTTTGTATTGTCAGCGGAGCTTGCTTACAACAATGACTTTTAATGCTAGCTCATTCGTTGTATCGTGCAAGCTCCGTAAAACGTCGTGTCTTTTGAAAGGTTTTTATACAATTTTTATAAACAAAGGAACATCGTGAAATAGTTGTTAGATGTACAATATATACACGATTGTGTTATATTGTTATAACATAATATAACAATATAACCGGTGGTATAACAATGTGTTAATAAATATAACACATTGTTAGATGAAAATCGTTAGATGTACAATATAACACGAAGAGACAAACGACACAATCTACAACGTTATACCACATTTTAACATTTTGCATCATTTTTACACCGAAAGATTCAAATTAATCCCTAAACTGACAATATCTGAAATTTTTGAATAAGGACGTAGTTACGCTCCAGTCTAAATTCTGTTCAGTCTAAAAATTCCACAAGAGCATATTCCAAACACGTATGTAGCTATCGCAAAATCGAATGCCTGAAGCTCTTAACATACCCGAAGGCGTTTCACAGACGACGGCGTAAGATCATTGACCTTCGAGGTAGCGTTGGAAACGGCGTGGTGCAGGGCCGTCTACCATCACAGACTGCTCACCTGTGACTGCATTAAATCCTGAGAGATTGGTCGAACTGACCAGGAGCGACGACGAAGGCGGAAGGTTACGCTTCACGCCTCGTCAAGCTTAAACGTCATTACATAATGTGTCGGCAGGTTGCTTTGCCGACGGCTTTTATGCATGGCTCCTCTCGCGCGACGAGATAGCCAGACGGAGACAAAAATGGGGCGTAGCTCCGTGGTACCAGGGTGAACGCAGGTCTCAGAGGACTTTTCTGATGTCCATTACCCTCCGTTAATCCGAACGATAGGCCAAGCCTGGGGAGACGAAAGAAGACAACCCTATTACATCGTCGAAAACTCGTTCTCATTCAGTTTGCCTGGCGGCCGATTTAACGGGAAATCGCTCGTCTGTGGAACGACCGATAACTCTAAAAGGGATCCAAGCACCGGTTAGGTAGGATGAGAGAGACAGGCAGCATCACGCTACACGAAGGCGGCCGAAGAATAGCAAACACGTAGTGGATCGCATGCTTTCGCTGAACAAATGTTGTTACACCGGCGGAGAAACCGATCCCATCCAAAGTACGTTTTCTTGCTGTGTTTAGGATCAACTTTACGCTCCGTTTCGCGTCGCGTTTAAAAGGGGTTCGTTGATCTATAACGAATTAAAGTGTAACGACGAAGAATCTCTCGATCGCTTTCCGCTTTTTCTCTCCTAACTATTTATTTAAACCATTTATCACGAACAATTTATTTTAACTACTCGAACTACTTGTTTTAACGAGCTGGATTTCGTTTTGTACGCATTGCTGGTACTTATTGCAAATGCAATGTATGAACTCTCGATAAAATAGCGTGGAAGAACAGTAGAATTGTTAAATAACATTAGAAATTAATTAAATAACATTTCTTTCTCTGGTATTTGTTTTATCTTAGGTGTCCTCTTCTTCTGATATGTCATCTCAACCATGATGGCCAGTAACAAGATTCTGATACTTTGATTAATGAAGGATTTGAACGATAAACAGATGACACGATTTGTAGAACTTGAAACAAATAATTGGGTAGACCGATTAATTCGACCGTGATACAGGAGTCTGGATTTATTAAAGACTCGGTGGTATCTAGATGCAAACGTGCAAATAACTATATTCCATAGATATCAGTTCGGTGACGGAACGAATTTATCGATTTCCAATAATTCTACTCTGTTACAAATCCTCTATAAAGACTATTGTGTGAAACTAAAGTCGCATAGGTACGTATTCACACTGACCATTCACGATAAATTTTGGAATTTTCTCTAGCATTTACAGCTTAACGAAGAGTTCGATTTTCTCAGGTTTTCGAATTCTCTCAAACTACCGTCTACTTTTCGGTCGTTGTCTTGCAAGAAACGTATAATTTTCGTCAAATCATGACTTGTTAACTTAAATCAGTTATTACGTTTTGTATATAATAAATATTAGGTGTTCTAATATTTATTAAAGGCAATGCGCAAAAAGACGATTTTTGTCCCTTAGATTTTGAATATTTAAGAATTCTCCGATTCTTTTCGTACACGAGAATCTTTTATTTTGTCAAGACTCGTTCCTAAGAATCTTTTATTTTTCAAGACTAATTCCTAAGAATCTTTTATTTTTCAAGACTAATTGGAACCACACTCGAATAAATTGTCCCCGTCTCGATACGCCGGAAGCACACTCGAGCCGGTGCACGTATATATCTTAATGAAGCCATTACGCAATTAAATCTGTCGCAAGTTTAATTTGCATACATCTAGTGAACAGCATTATTTACGTTAATGCCGTGGCTGCTCGAGTTAATTCGGTTTCTCGCGTGGAGCGCCGCGTGAACACCCAAGTTTCCCATTCGACGGGAAGGATTCAAAAGGAAAATAACGGAGAAACGCGATTAAACACTTCACCGAAATCACATTCGAGACCGAGTTAATCCCCAGATTCCATAGAATTTTGCGAGCGCATAGAAAGAGAGAAAAAAGGTGACAGATAGAGAGAAAGAAAAGAAGACAGGAAGGGAGAGAAGAGATTTGCAGGCCTAGTACAGTAACGAGGATAAAACCTGGTCGTTACTTGAAAAACGGGTTGCAAGAAAGAAAGTCTTCTCCTTTGAGTCCACCGAGATACACTATCTCTCAAGAGTACCTACACATTTGTTTATTTTTTGAACTGCACGTGATGTAATTATACAATTTTGCGATAAAAACATCTGCAATTATTTCAATTCTTTACGACCACGGCTTCTTAAATCGTCTAACTGTGTATGAATATAATAAATATAAATCGAAACATTAATTCCATTACCCTCTTAAAATCTAAATTATGTGAAAATAATATTCTACGAAAAGATTAGAAAATCAGATTATCATAATAAATACCGATACAATAGACATTTACATAATTGCTGCGGGATGATATACAGTTATGACATGAATACGATACATAGCGTATAACACACACAGTAAACCGTATCAGTATTACAAATCTCTTGATACAAAGCAGATATTTGATACGAATCGTATATAGTATCTCTCAGAAGCTGTCTCTCGAAAATTGATGAATTTCCTGTTTGGTAAATTTCCCAATTTTATTATCAATTATATGATCAACAGACTGCTGCTGTGTAATTTACGAGAAATTCAAAGGTGTAAAAATATACAAAGCAGAGATCTCGTTATACTATTATTAGGTAGATGATGTAAGTTTTAGATTATGTGACTTCTCAGAGTATGGTGAAAAGTGACTGCCAAATGTTTGAAGGATTTCTTGAATTAATTAAAAACATAAGCATGGTATCTTGTCTCTGTATACGATTTCTTTCGTGTGTTTGTCTCCCATATACATACGTTAAAATGTCACTGCGCATAGTTTGTTAAAACTCGCATTCTGATACTACAGATCGATCAAAGCGTCCGTATACGTATGAGCGGTAGTGTATATTTCACAAAAGAACCAGGTGACAGAAAGAGATGTGCTCGTGTTTGCGTGGATGGTTGGCCGGGTGGGTGGAGTACGAAAAGAACAGAGGTAAAAGGAAGAAGAAGAAAGGAGGAAAAAGGCAGGAAGAGACGAGTAAAGAGGACACGAGAGCGAAAAGACAGAAAACAGGAGCGTCCTAACTGCTAAAGTGCCCCACGGTTTTCCAGATACTTTCTCATTCCAGTTTCTTCTATCTCTGTCCATCTCATCGTACCCGGGAGGCTATTTAAAGGCGAGAGCCTCTTAAAGCATGCCGCTTAGTTTCATAACGAAGCAAACAGTAGCCTGGCGGTTACGTAATGTGGCCCGCTTTTAATTCCTTTGTCGTCCAATTGTCTCGTGTAAAAACGCTCGGGTGGTCCGTGTGTAGAGGAACGCAGATTTAAGGTCGAGAGAAAGGAGACGAAGAAGACGAATGGGAAGAAAAATTCATCAGATCCGATGTTGTTCTTCTGTTTTTTTCTATAGAGCGTTTCAGAAAGTTTAGGTCAAACCCTCGGGAGCATGTAATATTCATCGAAACAAGCAGAAATATATTGATAAATGTAGGTACTTGAAATTCGATTTCAAGTTTTTTTAAATATCCTGTGTATTCGATGAATGAAAATACCAACATTTTCCTAGTACCAAAGACCTTCCTGTCGAGTCAAGTAATGGAACGGTCCTGGTGACCGAAAAGTACATGTATAGCATGAAGTGAACTTACGAGTACGCGCATACGGGTGGGAGATGATGTCCCGATGCACCGAAGGCATCAAAGCTGTAGATCCACCCGTTGTAATAGGTACATCGATTTTTAAGTAGCTTCGTTCGTGAGTTTTCATTTCCACGAGATACAATTTCCTGCTGCGAAATTACTAAAGCAAAAAAATTCACTTCGTTGGGGATAACTTTGAAAAAACTTCATGAACGTGGTTAGCAATTTGAGAAATTCTAGATAAAATAATTTCCCTCTGGTTTACCACGTTTACTCTATGCCGAATTATGTGAAAATAATATACGCTTTTGACTAATTAAAAAGAAAACCGTCTCAAAAATTATAAGTTTAAATTTAAAAATTGCCATCGCTTGGGCGAACAAATAACTTTTTAAATTGGATCAGAAAATCGAAACGAAAGAACTAAGAAACACTAATCGCAAGTCACTTTTACCTTTTCTTAATAATTTCACTCTTAATGAAACAAGATGGAATTTCTCTACAAAAGCAATACTCCCTGCGAACTTCCGTTGTAAAAAAAAAATTGAAAAATAGAAACTATTTAGCTTATCAGATAATGTTAAAAAGTATTACAAAGGGTTTGTTTAGACGAGATTTACGCTACATGGGAACTACGAATCTGTTTATGTAGGATTGAACACGTAAAGGGAGATTCCCGCGGGGATAACTGCCCTCAGATTACACAAACCAGCCGCAGATGTACTGCGGCGAGTTTATACTATTAGATTATTTATACAACCAGAGAATTGCCCACGGAACAAGCTTTTGCAATATTCATCTGAATGGGTATCAGTAGAGAAAAAAAATCGATTGAAAATGTAACCATTTCAAATGAAAAGTGGAGATTAAAATTTATTAGAAAAATTATTTCTAACAATTATTTCCTACAAAAACAGACAATAAGTACGCAGTGTAATGATTTTTTCCAAGTTTGACTATTTAATCCGCACTTTTTCTTTTTAAGCTATATTTTAACACTAACAGGAGAAATCAATCGCGAAAATTCAATTAATATATTTTTTATGATTTTGTTAACAAAGCGACAGATTAAAAATATTTTATAGTAGAAAATAATAGATAGAAAGATAGTAGAATAGTAGACAGCAAAAAGTGAGTTTATTAAAAAATTGTTAGATGAGCTTTTCCTTGTTCAACCCTCGCCTGACGCGTTAAAACACGTTAAAACAGCAACAGTATTCGGTAATATTCGATGTTACAACATTGAGTATAGACTCGTCGTGTTCCTTTTATAAAAAAATGTAAATCATAAATTTTTTTCCTTTGTGGATACGGCCATACGTTTCCAAGAGAAAGAAAACAAGAACGATACAGAGGTCGACTGGAAGCTTTATCAGACAACTTTTTATATCGCTAGTAGCGAATTCACAGTTTCCTGGAAAATCGCTTGTTTTACGAGGACGTTTCAAAGTATCACGACACTTGGGTGCCACGAAATTGCAAGTCCTTGAACGTGTGTCGTTCGGGGAAAAGTCAGTCATCTGGACGTCGTTCAACGGTTCATTGCGAACCCAGAGTACTCGCTACGGGGGTGAGAGCAGCAAGGTATTGATCACATAACGCGATAACACGAGCGACTGAATCTGAATTAGAATTTAAAAATACAACAACGACTAGTTATATTCTTCACATCATACGTTTCTCTATTTACAATTCTAGAAATGGCCTTTCATTTTTTATCATTTGTATAGAGCAGAAAATTAAAAATATTGGTCCAACAATGATAACGCAAACATGTAGTATATTAAATTATAATAAATTATAATTAAACATCGAATAATTAACGGTATTCTACAACACCAATTGTTTTGTATATGTATATGTGATTGTTAGAACATTTCGACTTTACAACAATAGAAAGCAGCTCATAAAGTCTGCCGAAATATACGATCGACATCCTATACACGTCCCACGACAGAAATGACTGGACACGACACCCTAATTACACTCCGAAAGAGGACTGAATGCGAACTGTACAATAAAATTCACCAAAATTCCCCGATAAAATGGTGATAAAACGGACGTTTCGCGAATTCACCATGGCCGTTCATTCATTTAGTATCAGTTTCATACTTTTACGTTCCAATTGAATTCTCTGACAGCCAGAACAGCCAGAATTAATCACAATAGCGTTACACGCTCCACAAATTGCCTTCACGATGCAATTCCAGTTTCCGTAACAATGAACGTCGATTTTCCCTCTCGAAAGGAAGAATAAAAAGAGAAAAAAGCGGGTCAATGGTAGTCACCATGAAATCCAATCGGCTCTCGTCAACCCATGTAAACTTCCTCAAAACAAATACTAAAAAAAGAAAGCAAATATTACTTCGACTCACGTTTGTGCTTTCGTTTGCAATCAGTCTGTCACACAGCTTCCATTCTCTTTGCTCCTTCCTGGTTCTTCTTTGCTCTAATAACATCGAGGATATCAACCCAGCTGTGCACCAAAATGTATCCGCGAGGCTGGCCTGTTAGAAATTCCAACGACAGCGCTGCGCAAAATGGATTTCCGGCAGCTAGCGTTTTCCACGGTACTGTGTACATGTATATAGCAAGCTCATTCTCTGATGCTTTCACGCGGAATGCCGTAATTGCGTTTCTTCAAATCGATCGGCATTTTTACTCGGCGACTAAAATGATTCTCTCTCACGTTAGTCGTTTTTGCTCGATATTGGACAACTGCAAGAAGACAAACGGAGAAGTATCAGTTGCGTGATCAATGACTGAAATACGGAACGCGAGGTGTCCGTTATGATGTAGCCGTCTGTGGTGTTTTCGCGTTTCGGGAAATGTTCGAGCATAAAGCTACGTTGCGTTCTAATAGTTTCAGAAGAATTCCGATGGAAGATTGAGATGACGTATTTACGCGTTTGCTTGGATTTTGAAAATGGTGATAATAAACGCTAATTTTTATTCCCACTAAACTACGTTCGAAGGGTTGTACAGTTGTTAATAATCAAAGACTAATTAATCGTTATCTCTAGCGAATGAATTAATTATAGAATTGATTTTTTTTTAATAATGATTCGACTCATCTTTAAATTAATCCACAGTAATTAATCTGATAATTGTATTTCAATAATAACTTATCCTATTCAATCAGTTACACTTGCAGCATAAATCGCCGCTTTGATTCGGCATTTTAACAAAATTAATTAATAATATCGATCGTTGCCAAGCGTTCTTAATGTTTATAACGTATTACCATGCAAATTGCTACGGAACGATCAAATTACAAAATGTAACTGATAAAAAACGTAGAATCGACGAAAAAAAAATGGAAGAAAGAATCTTTTTCTCAAATATACTTGTATGCTCCCAAAATTGTTTAGGAAGCAACCGGTTATGTACTTTCAGGCTACGATAATACACTCTTCGTCAAAAAGATAACCCAGGTGTGCTATCTTTAATTTCTCAATGACGCGTGCAAAGTTTTTCGTCTATAACGTATAATATCAAAACTTTATGAGCTCAGGACGCGGTTAGTTGAAAATAATTAAAAATCTTTAATGTGTAATGTGCAATTTAATGTTTAATGTGTAACAAAAAAAATTGTTTTATTTTAAGAACGAAATGATAACACATGTACAATAAGAAAATAATAATCGACATAAATTGTAACTAACAATAATTACTTATCAAACATATATACTTACTTAATAATGGGTACATCCCCCTTTATTTTCTATTACTTCTATTATACGATTTGGTATCGATTTATATACTTCCTGGATATAATTTTGACTTAACGTATCCCATTCGCGTACAATTGCATTTTTTAATTCTTGTGCATGTTGATACTGCTTTCCATTCGCGTATACGCCGTGAACAAGTTCTATCCGGCAATTTTCAATAATATTAAGGTCCCGGAAGCGTGCAGGCCACGGCATATTATTTTCATTAAAATATGATTGGACCAACCTTGATGTGTGTAAAGATGCATTATCTTGTTGAAAGATGTAATCAATGTGAGTAACTGTATTTATCATTCACCTATGGCAAATTTTTTAATGCAAAATACAAATTTTCAAAGGCACCGAAAAAAATTCGAATGGAATAGAAAATAAGGAGACTGCGTTCGATATAGTCAAATGCGTTTGCAGTGTAAAGTTAAACGTTAGCCAGACGTTGAAGTTTCAACCCTTAAGAGGTAGTGGAACGACGCCGCCTTAGACCTAAAGATCAAGCGAAGGGTGAAAGAGATAATAGAGGTGGAAGTGGTGGCGATAAAGACGAGATAAAGGTAGAATCGATGATATAGCGAAGGTAAATGCGGTAAAAAGAAGATGAGCAAAGCTGAACGAAGCGTAGGGATGTGGTGCGGGGTGGAAGCGGCATAGAACAATGAACCGAAAATGGAAGTAATGCGAGCCGGGGTGGCTAGACTTCATCGGGAGGAAAAAATCGTGTTGAACTAGCGCGTAAAGTGGTAAAGAACCGGGCAAACGTAATATCAGAGAAGTTGAAGAGTAAAAAGTGACGGGGAAAGAAACGACAGAAAATAAAAAGCTCGCAATGGTGCGAAATCTAGTGGAATTAAAGAGTATGGAATTGACGAGGGTGAATATGGCTATCTCATTATCGATTTAGCTTAAGTTCTGCACGTAAAATGTTAAAAATAAATAGGTGAATTATACAAAATTATTAAAACTTTAATTATTTCATTAACTTTCTTTTCTTTGTTCAATTTTCATACTACTTTCACCAACGAATACATCCCGATATCTTAATTCTCACATAGAATTTAAAGGATCGTAATTCGAATCTATCTCTGACGATCCTAAATTTATAAAATCATGAATGCCTTGAAATAGATCTATTTGTAATTTCATATTTGCACGAGATTGTTAGATTGTTTTCAATCTAAGTACAGATCCAAATGAATTCAAAATACAACGTTTAATTCAAATTCGCTGGGTCAATTTTCTGTTAAACTGAGATTAAATCTAATCTCAATTGAGAATGGACTGACTTGGCTTCGGTAAAACGCCAGAGTAAACAGATACAGCACTATAAAATTTTTCTGAAAGTTCGCCATAAACGTTTTTTTGAACTATCCAATCTTATCCAAGCGAGGCTATAAGGAGAAATTGGGTATCGATTTACTTCCTACAGCTATTTTTCATAAACGTCGCGTCGCAGCATCCTTGCGGAAGTAGACGCCATCGCAAGGAACACCGTGAGCTGGACGAAGATAGCTTTTCAATAGGACGAACGTCGCGAAGTCTAATAGAACGTCGATAATGTTTTATGCATCTTTCATTCGCGGTGGCTTCGCGGTTGTTCAAGTTTTCTTCGCGTTGATCTTCGCGTAGATCAAAGTTTTCCTTTTATTCGAGAACAAAAGTCACGGTCGCGGCTCGTTGGTATTACGGCTTCGCTCGGGAAACACAGGAAAGCCGGGAATTCACGCAAACTTCCAACTACGCCCAGCCGTGAACAGGCTTTTCCTTCGACTCTGGCCCCTTTCGATTCGCTGCCCCAGTTTCTAGAGCGGTGCTGCATTATTTCGAACGTCCGATTCCAAAGAGATCGGTTCGAGCTACGATTTACGCTCGGGTCGACGATAAAAGTCGTCTCGCGATAATCGACTGCGAATCGCAGCAATTTAGCTGATCCACATTACAATGGCTGTTAAAAGAGAGCCTCGAGAAATTAAATATTAGTTGAAAGTTGTGCAGTTATGGATTAATTTTCATTTCTTTTGATTCTATCGACCGTTTCAAGAAATTTCTTCCGCTATATCTTTTTATTCTTTTTATTACACTCTAATATTTTCATTTTATTCATTCATGATATCATATTTTATAATTTAAATTAATAAACGGCTTAACTAGTACAGCTTTAAAATATCAATTATGCAAAATCAATGATATTATTCCCTGTCGGTTCGAAGAAATTAGCCATTTATAATAATCGCAATAGGTGAGATCGATAACAATTGTGGACAATGAGAAGAGTATATCGCGGTAATAAATCAGATAATCGAGTGGCTATCGATTAATGCAATTAAATAGTGTTTTGCGTTACTCACCAAAATTGAGAAAGTAACCTTCTAAAATAGAACATACGTTTATCTGACTTTTATTTATACATGCAAGTATAGTCGAAGTTGAATCAGGCCATTTGGTTACCGTAGTCAACATTATCTATGTCGATTTACTTCGATACGCAAAAAATGTTTAATATCCTCATAACATCTAAGAATATAATATTGTAGTTATGTAAAGAAATATATCTAAAGAAAGCTAAAAAAAAGAAGAAAAAGGAGAAAGGTAACTGAACATAAAGTTATTAACCGAAAGAAGGCGATGGCACCTAAAAATATCCGTCAAAGGTGAACGTAGTTCTCGCTTTTTAATCCGTTTGAATTTTTGCCGGATCGGGCAGGAAACTTGATCTAGAAGTAAATTGATTGATTACTGGGCGAAGAAGCTTCTCGGAGTTGTGACGTAGAACCGAGTGCCTTAGAAAATAAACGAAATGGACACTTTGTTTCAAAGCAAAGCAAGAAACTCGTTCCCTCTGGTCCGTATTGTTCCACTGGACGAAAGATCGTTTACGTGAACCGAGAATCGCTAGCGCGAAATGCAATTTATAGAATCCCACTGTCTTTGAAATTCAACTAGTGGATAAGTTTACTTCCTGATATTCTAACGATAAAAAGATACAAATATCATAATTGTTGATACATTATTAATTTTTACAGTCTGTGTAACTCAAAATCAAAAGTTATGAGCTAAATCGGCCAAGGTGTCAGGATACTTACGAACGAAAGTGTATAGGTACGTCATAAAATGACATGCAACTACGCATTTGTCACATCAGAAATTCTAATTAAATCTTTCAATTTTAATAGTAATTTTATTTTCAATTAAATCAATTAATCTTCCATTTTTACGTACATTAGAATGTCTGAAACTGCTGCACATTATCAACTAGCTCTTGACGGTCTACCTACCGGAGATGATGTCCACTTTGTGGTTTGTCGGTGGTCACTAACTGTCACTTTACCCAAAATTATTCCTGTTGACTATTGTGGTCGTTTCTAGGACTTTCTTCCAACTACTGATTTCGACTACTGCTCTACTCGATTTTAGCCAGATAATGAGAGACAATCGACAGAAAGATAAATGATTATCGTCATACACATTCTTTTAATATTTTTCACAAATTTAACAACTAGACAGGAGTAAACGACCGATAGAAGATCATTTTACATTATACCACTTACGGAAACAAGTAGAAGGTGTAGAATACAATTTTTCGTTTAAGGGTTTAGGTCACCTTGAGTTGGTTGAATCTCTTACAACCTTTGGCAATTCTGTCTGGTAAAAGAGTGACGTTAAAAAGAAATTTAGAATACAGCCATTATAATACAAGAAACAGGAATCTTAAGAAATTATTCTGTATTTTTCTTGATTTTTTACATAAAAGTTAGACTGGAATCTTATTAACGCAACACAAATTGTTCGGGGTGGAGTAGGTGGTTAAAGAATACAACCGGATACTTTTAGCTCCTGCGTAACATACGGAAGTACGTAGGACTTAAATAAAATGTTGGCTTTTGTGAAAACTCTTGAACGATGAGTTTCATTTTTCATGGAAAAATTCATTATAAAAATATCTGTAGCGAAGAAAGCTTTAAGTATTTCGCAAAAACCATACGTACTTTCCTAGATTATGTAAAAAGGAAAATTGTGTTAAAATTTGAAGTGAATCGGATAAAAATTGTAAAAAAAACTTAACGCTTTAAAGCGTGAAAAATGAAACTTTTTATTTAAAAGTGCACAGTTTCCACGAAAATCAACATTTTTTTTAAGTCCTACGTACTTCCGTACTAAATATTACGCAAAAACTAAAAATATTTGCTTTTTTCTTTAGCTCAAACCGTGGCACCGTAATCTACACCACCAGGAAGAATTTATACTGCATTAATAAAATCGCAGTCTAACTATTTCGTAAAAAATAAAGTAAAAGAAAGATACAGAATTATTTCTTAAGATTCTTATTTCTTGTATAATAATGACTGTATTCCAAATTTTTCCTTGATTTTATCCTCTTATAAGACAAGATTGCAGAAGATTGTAGCAAATAGCAACCGATTGTAGGTGACTTAACCCCTTAACGCCATGTATTATAGAAAGTTCAGTCTAGAAAATTTTAATAAATTATCAAATTCGATTCGCTGGAAAACGAAACTTCGTTCGAAATATAAATTGCAGCGTATTTTGAGCGATCGACCGATATTGCCTGAAATCGAATCTCGAGACAGGAAAGAAACCATATCGGTACGTTATCCGATCGGTATAATAGTTTTATTTCAAGGCGGCCGCTTAGTTTTTTGTTTATTAAATTTCGCAAACGCAAAGACAGTCAGGACTTAATCGGATATTGTTGATTAACGGGCCGCTATTTCCGCGAGATAGCAAAAATGACTATAGGTAATCAAAAATGTTATTAAATGCAACTTTCCAATGCAATCAGAGCGGCCTCCGTTTAATCATTTTAATCCGTTTTCTGCCATTTTCGTGGAATACCTTCGAATGCAATTTTAATGGCCGCACTTTGAATCGCCGAATATGTTTACACTCCTTCGCGTAGTTATTTTATTTTATCGATTATTACATTAACAAAGTAACTGATAACAAACGAAGTGTTTACGAAAAGCCTCACATGTTTTCATACAGTCATTGAATGTATGAATTTTGCAATCACATTTTGAGTATCCGATATTAAATCAATCAACTTAACAATTTCTGGTTACGTAACGTAAAATATATTTGCTGTACAGTTGTCATAGTAAATCGTCATTTGAAAGAACACTGAGATGACTAGTCATTCGTTTACGTTTGAAATATTCATCATGTGGTGTTATAATCTTCATAACGCAATGCTATAGAAAATTAAACGTGAAAACTTTCCAGGCAACGTTTCTTTTCGCTCCAATTATTTTCTGATTACGTTATATCACGTTCTTCTTTGCTACTACCGTCTTACAGCTGTCCGAACATTGTCTACCTAACCGTTGCGAAGAGAGTGAAATAATCAGCGTAATTGGAAAATATTGTTATTCCAAAGCTGCTGGCAATTTTTTACTGAAACAAGAATATACTTCTACTTAAACAAAGAACGCACCTTCGTCCGCCATGTTACGAGCTTTTATGTACACTTAAATAACGGACAGGATGCAAAATGAAGGATAATGAAGTGCACCATACGCAAACTTTATTTGCATTCCACGGATCGCATATGAAACAGTGTACAGCATATTGCATTCCTCCCATTTGATGGCAACGCACGTTCACGCTACACCGATGTTCTAATGCATACTCGAAAGTGATAATAGCTTTCTCTCATTACTGTAAATACGACGCCACTGGTGTCATTAGCGTGGCGAAAATAACCGCATCGTTAAATTGTACGATCAGGTCATGAATAGCCCTTTAATCTCATGAACTGTCCAGAAATACCGTTTGTTTATAATTGCATACTATCACTATAAATTATCTACCACTCCAAACCTGATCGGCAAGAAAGTACGGTGGTTGGTATGAAGTAACGAACGTGATCTATTTTAACAATAAGCACAATTACGAATAATATAATTCGTTATTCGTAACAAACCATTCGGAATATAATTGAAGGAAATAATTAAATTAATTTGTTAAGTGATGGTTGAAAGCTGTTTTATTATACGTTTAATTATATCTATACGACGATAATTAAACGTATCAAGATAAGATTATTTAACAATTACCTTTTCACGATCGATCACGAACTTCTTCGCACTTGGAAAATTTGAGAGCTCCGCTAAGAATATCATCATATCTCGTTTATCTCACGGATTCTTCAGAGGTATCCAAAAGCTAGGGTTTCTCGTTTTCTAAGTGTTTCGTGTTAAGTATAATATTTACATCTGCGAGAAAGACATCAGCCCTCCAAGACTCAAGCGTATTTCCACAACGAACAAATGAAATAGGACATGCCCTGCACGAGAAACTTTCCTCGCAAACTTTTTACTTAGTACAGGATGTTTCCTCTTAGTGTCTCCTACACAGGCCCGTACACTTTTGTAAAATTTCCACCGACCGCGAATGCATTTAAATTAAGTCGACGAGAAGTTAGGCCACGCGGCGTTGTTTGGTCGTGTTGCTTGGTTTGACCGTGGTCCACTTAGGCGCGCACTGCTAGTGAAATATTTACCTTTCACTAAGAAATAGACGCTTATTTCGCCACACTGTTTCACCGGGTCGCGACGCTTGTCTGAAAGGTCTCGTAAAAGAAGCAAGAATATTCGTTTTTCGCATCGTGTTACTCTTTTCACCCTAATTCCGTTCAATTCTAATTTCCTCAAGCAACGGTACTTGGAATCGTGGAGCTAAAAATGGAAACAAAAAGTAATGTGCGGAATGCCCCAGTAATTACGGTGCAATTGGCAATCTAAAGATAGCCCAATAAAAGTTCTTATTGGGTTGCTATTTAATGAATTCTTTCACCTCTCTACGTTCCATTTTGAAGAATATTATAGAATATTATGCGTCTTAACTGCAGCGAATAAACATAATGCTCCTGTAACATATTGAGGACTGTAATTATGAACCAGGTAAAGCACTTTTTGTATACTCTGAACACTGTTGAAATACGTTGCACGCGTTATACAAAACACTCCGTACATGATCGGTATTTATAATATTCATTATTCCTCGAGCGGATTATTCGTGGGGAACGAATACGTGGGGAACGAAAAATATAAATTGCAAAGTCTGGGTTGAATGGATCCAGTATGCGAGAATTATGCATCCAAATAATCTTCGAAAATCGACCAGGCTTGTTTACGAACAAGCGCAAACGTTCTCCCATGACGATGTAAATTGAAGCGATTTCCAGCTGGCATGGCAGGCCGAATTTTGGCCGTGTTTAAACTTATTTTATGCGTAAATAGGAGGCGGGCAGAGGACGCATTGTTTAACGTCCAGAAAATCGTTCGGGCTCACGGCTCGTTCGGCGATACGCACACAAACGCCATCCAACTAAACTAATTAACATGAAACAGCTACACACGCCGTTCTCTGGCCACAGCAAACAACGGGAAACGTGTGGCCGTCGAAATAAAACATCGACGAGCAGTCGAACGCGATTTGTCTCATTACTAGTTACCAGCAGGGAAATGTCAGCCTCTGTAAATGCGTTCGGATTATAAAGTAATATGTCATGGAACATAGTCCTGCGGTAGTATATGCGAGATAAAATTACGTTTCGTCGTACTCACATACGCTGTTATGACGATCTAGAAAATAGACCATAGGAATTTTTATTACATATACGTACGTATTTTCGGGTAATTATGCAAAATAGGGCACGTCTTATCGATATCGATAACTTCGAAGTACGTCGTCGACATACTGTCGAAGATTCTGAGTGTAACCTGTCAATGACTACGGGATGATTATAATAATTTAATCATCCGTCGTATATTGGTTTAATTCTACGAAGTACATCGAATGGAGAGAAAACAGAGCAACTGGTAATATTATCAACGGAAGACATGCACAGATAAATGCAATCAATTGCCTGTTATGTTACAGTATCTACCTGTTAATTTAAAATAAAAGACGACCTCTTCGTAAAACGCAGTTACACCCATATCCATTTAATTCGACGAAACCCCATCGAGGGGGCAATAATCGATGCGGAAGTTGAGACGGATTAACCGACAAAATAGAATTTCCAAACAGAATTCCCGCAATAAAACCGAGCTCCATACCAACGGAGAAAGAACGAGCGACTGTTATTTGAAATTATCGAGCGAAGTGGGCAATAAACAGAGCCGTTCTACTGTATCTTTCGGTCGCGATTCTCGTCGTGTACGTCGCGTCGTGTCTCCTGGCGTTATCTTGTAAGATTAAACCACTACGAGAAATACCGATGCTTAATTCATGAAACTCGAAGGAAATTCCGGAGAACGAATCGGAAAAGTTCTATAAAAGGGACGCTCAAATCTGCAAATAATAATTACTGGGAAAAGCGAAATGTAAGGTGTTTAGAGAAGGAAAGGACATTGACGAAGAAGAGCAGGCGGATGCGGAAGGGGATGAAAACAAGCAGGACTAATTTCTCGCCGGAATGGATCGTTAATCGCTGCAGAATTAAGAGAACGAGCAGGCAGCCGGAGATAAAGACGATGGTGGAAGAGGAGGAGAACGAGCAGAAGGATGAGGAAGGTAGCGTAGGTGGAGTAAGGAGAGAGACTTAAAAGTACCTCAGTTGCGTCCTGGCTCGGCCCCTGTCTTTTCTCTTCGTTCAACCCCTTCTAACTATACCAGCTCTGTCTCAGCTACCCCTTTCGAGCTGGCTTTGTGCACCAACGGCGGCCTTTGAATTTACGTCGAGGAGAAATTTATACGAAAACTTGACAATGCTCGGACTGAGTTCGCTGGCTTTCAAGTCCTCTTCTGGCCCTTCCTCCCTTCTATCCTCTTTTACACACGTACACACATATGTATATATACATATCCTTATGAAGACCGTGTATACGAGATCGCACACGACAAAGAAAAGATTCTGAACCTAGCGACGAAACAAGATGTTGGTTAGACCATGTGTCGTGTATTAAGTTTCTTAGCACCTGATATGTGTTAAAGTGGCTATAAAAAATATATATACACCATGAAATATCGTGAAACTTGGTAAAAATTATAATTATAGTAATTATAGCCACTGTATACGCTACTGCTCATTTTCAAATACGTGGTTCTGATTGGTGAACATGGAACCTGACGAAGTCTGACTGCCATCAATTGTACACAAATTTGAAAAAAGATGTAAGTTATATGAAATTCTTTCTCATTCTACCTATTCTCCGGATATATACGAACGGACTTCCGCTCTTTCGAGGCATTGCGAGATCATTTGAATGGACGCGATGCAATCAGTTCGGTTCATTTTTTCAATGAAAATCAGTTTCTTCTTCGGAGGTGCCATGCAGAAGTTCCGAAACTGGTGAGATATTCGTAGAAAACAACGGATAGAATATAACTGATTAAATAAAAAAAATAACACCGTAAGATAATGCACTTTATATGCACAAAACTGATATTACTTTCTCACCAACAGAATACTCGCAAAATTTTATCTTCATAACTCAGACGTTAAAAGGTCAAATCGATCAAATGATGAAGACGCGTGAGTTATAGTCTTCGAAGCATTGTGGAGAACATCGTTCACGATGTAGAAGGGCGATGTCATCCGCGATGTGAGAGCTTCCTGAGGTCGACGTGGTAGGATCTGAGAAACTGCGCGACTGTCCTCAATGAAAACTATCGCGCTGTCGATAGTTTGGAACAGTTTGCTCGACTCTCGAAACTTTTCCGAAGGGAAGCGTTTGATTTAGTATTTCGGGGGCGGTACGTGTTCGACGGAGCTGCTTTACTGCGGAGATATGCGCTTTCGCATGGTTTCAAAGATATGAAAGTGTAATTAAAGATAAAGTTCGATGATGAATACGAGTCCAGAAGCGACAGTTATACTATCGTCCTAAAGTATACTTGCTTACCTACGACAAAACGCAATTCGATCGGTTAAAATTGTATATCTGACTTAGGTATATTTTTAGCATACCGTGTTGACCATCGGTATGGCCAACAAGTTCGCCTTTCAACAGAAATTATCGTCATCGCGTTATGTGTTTCTTGCGGAATCATACACCTTTTGTACGTAATGTTTCCGTTTGTTAGTTGAAATAATAGATATAGCTGACGTGGACAGAGAGTTGATATGCCATCCTGCACGACTGTCATTGTTTATTCCCAGCTAAACCGATACGATAGAAAATATCATGTAACATCATAAGCTCTCCACTGAAAGTAGTTTAACAGCGTCGGTTAGCTTTGGACTTTAATATCACAGGCGAAAAAGATAACGACAAATGAACAACGCGCGAATGCAGATACGAGTGCGCATCAAGTGCCAGACGAGGCATTCAGACGACTAAAGACGGAAGTACATGCAGCTGACGGATCAAAGCGAAAAGCCTTTGCCAGACGTAACAGATTCGCATGGTTCTTAGTTCCATTAACTGGCAGGCACCTTTCAGCACGGTCTGACCCTCCTTTTCTTTGTGCGAATTGCAGACACTCGAATAAGATCGCCTCGCATATCCTTGCCTAACCCTCACCCCAGTCCAGACACTTTAATCTTTGCTCTACTTTCCATAATATTACCTCTCCGAAGGACAACAGAAGGCTCTCTCCAGGAATTCGATGATATTCATGGATTTGCAACTTCGGAATCGCTATCTGCTTTGCAAACTACGAATCTGATTACCAGCATAAATCCCGTAACGTTGATGCCGGTTAATTCGATAAACACTTCACGCTTCGCGTTTCACGCAACAATATATCGATTTACCTGCATTCCGTAATGTCCATTGCTTTTCTGCTTGGTACATTCTTGGATTAAACGGGTCTTCTCGTCACTTTAAGAAACTTGCTTAATCGCCGGCAGAGATTAATATTTCGATTTCGACAAAAATAAATAGCTACTATTTATCGACAAATTTCAAGTAAAAAACATTTCAACTAACCAGCAAGTAAATAGCTACAATTTTTTAGTTTCTTATGTATTCGTCTAAACCGATTGCATCGTATATTTTCGACAAAAAATGCCTTGAGAATTTCACGAAACCAGCACAAAGCATGTAATTGTACACAAGCGGAAATCCCAAAGAAGATCACGAAACGCACGCGTGTATACGTGTTTGTAACAAAACGCAGCGACGCAGCCCTAAGGCTTGAATTTTAATTATGTGTCAAGGAATTCATTTAATTAAATTCAATCCAAAGAGAGCCGCTAATTTACGACATCTCAGGGCTGTGCATTTTTCACGGGAGAAATTAAGAAACTCGTAAAAAAATCAGACGTTAGACGAAGTTCGTTGGCCGACAAGTTTCCTCCATGCAGAAAAAGAAACAAAAAAAAAAAAAAAAAAGAAAAGAGAAGTCACTTTGTGCGTCGAGGTCCGTTTTTTCCACGGCAAAGTCCACGGGAGATGTCTCGCGGGTATCGCACAAGCTCAACCATAGGAACTAGTTTTAAAGAATTTTTAATTAATGAAGCCACCTTCGTAGAAACTCTATAACGACCGTAACACGCGGCCTTTAATAACCATTTACGACTCCGCCGTCGACCGTTCCTTAATTACTAGAACAGACGATGGCCAAAAAACGACGGCAAGGAGTACGTAAACGGAAGGCGACAGAACAACGGAGAATTACGGCGGCAATCGATTTTGCAATCGAGCAAGGCGCCTTAAGCAACCCTCCGACCGAATAATTATGTCGAACCACCTGGTAAAACTCAATTGTAGAGAATGCTCCATTAGAGACGCGATCTTTAATTGTCTACTTTAATGTTCGAAATAGGAAATCCACTCGTTTTCATGGTAGAACATAAACGAAGACCGCATGCAAAAGGTACGATTGGTCGGTTTCTGTTGATTTTATGTTTTTTATGTTACTTAATAATTAAAAGCAAGTATTTCTTTCGCGAATTTTTATGCGTTTATTGGAAACTTAAAATTGCTAAAACGCTCAAAATACATACTGGTAATGTACAAAAATATACGAAATACGTAGAGTATAATGTTTATTATGATATTCGATGGATAAAAAGATCCACGGTCTAAGATGATTAGATGATGATGTTTAGAGACGAAAAGGATTTCTTGAAAAATTTACTTTTTTAGTCCAACGTAAAATGTGTAAACTTAATCAAGATAAAACTCGAAACTCGATCGGTACCTTATCGCGAGAATTCCCGAAATTTCAATTACTTTTTATCCCGTACGATCGTAATTTTTCGAGGAAGCCCGTGAAATGAATTGGCAATTTTGCCCCGAGGATAAATATCGAAATTGGTTCCGCATTGCGTAATAATTCTGATTTATCGAGGACGCGGTCGAGTCGCGAAGGAAATTACAATAAAAAAAAACCGTCACGTTTCCCCTAACGACATTATCTCGTCGCTTCGTTTCCAGTCGCCACAATTAACGTGCTTTCTTAATGTAAGGACTCTGACGAGCTCGACTGAAAAACTTTCGAACAATTACCACGGTCACGAAAGCGTCGCGCACTCCAATTTTCGTTCTTTTTATTCCGGTCAAGAGCGACCAGATGCGTGCGAACGGACAATAATTATTACCGTACAATGAATTCAACGTGCTAGATGATCACGGGAACTTTCTAGCAGCTACCGCGTGCGTTTAGTTTGTCTATTTCTCTTGCAGCGCATCGCTTTGGCAAACGAGGCGAAGTTACAAGTGCGAACAATTATTGTGCGGCAATTATTTTGGCTTTGCTCGATTGCTTTGAATGGGTAGAAAATGTTGACACACTTTGTGAAACGAGATAAAATCCGAACGAACGGTAAAATGGAATTCTGGGTCTCTCTGAAAAGCATGAAGTTGCAAGATATCAAGAGTGGTTTCTCTAAAGTCGCTCCACATATGGGTGAGCGTACTTTTAACGCATTTCACGAATCTCTTTTTGACGATATATCCGAAAAACGTATCGAATACTTTTCTCCATTCTTGATGTGATAGATGTTTAAGCGAATCCTTATACACGCAGTAAATTTCAGCTTCAAAATTATGTTCCAAATTGAAATGTGACGCCCAAACGAACGCAAACATCGTCAGAGGAGTGGTAAGCAATCCATCAAACCACTATCTGCATTGGAAGACAATTTCTGTTCTGTAACGAAACATGGGCATCCAGCGACACCGATCGGTTGAACGGCCTTGGACAGAGGAGCAGGACCGTTCGACCGCACAGAAAACCCGGAACTCAGGGTGTACGTGTTGTCACGTCAATGTTGAATATTCTGGTTCCCAAAGCGTGCACGGAGAATTCCGTTGCTAAGGAATATCTGTCGGCGAAGTTTCATCTTGTTCCCTCGTTAACGCGTGGCGATGTGCCAGTAACGAGGAAGGAGGAAGCAGGAGGACAGAAAATGGAATCTCAGAGGAGAATACACGAAGAAGAAGAAGGACGCGACGAAGTGACGAACAGAGACAACTAGACAGTGCACGGGAACGTTCGGAAGTTCGAAAGTCGAACGACAGTTCGCGGCTTTGGCCCCGAAAGATTTTAGAATGAGCGCATTATCACAGAACTCTGACAGCATCACCTGACTATTATGCAGTCTGAGATATTCAGAGAGTAATCAATTCTTTGGGCTCACTTGGGATGAGATAGACAGCGGCTGTTTCATTATAACAGCGTATAAGTTGTCAGTAGAGCAAGGCGTTATGCGCGGACTAAGCGTAGACCATACTACTTACGCAACTTCAAACAACGCGCGCGCGCGTGTGTATGTGTGAATAACTTTTCGATATTGTTATATTTAAAATTATATGTAATTGAGTATGCAAATACGTATATAAATTTTGTATAGCATAAATATCGTGTTATAACAAAGTTCGAAGTGAAATTATTACGGGAAATACAAACGGCCTTACGTTTGAAAAATATCGTAACGAACCTTGGAACCTTGATACAAATGCATCAATTAACGCGGACCACAAACTTCGAATCCATCGATGCGGAAGATACGGTCGGTTACGACATGTTTCAAACCGCGCATATCAAACAACGATCGCGTGTAATTAAACGCTTATTTACGAGAAGTTTCGACAGAACCGCGTGTAACATTAATAACATTTAACCAGCACGAAATTCCTTGTTAACGTACCGTAACGCCACGCAGCCCAATAGTTTATACGAACATTACGCCAATGCATCGTAAATCTATTCTAATTAAAACTGAAATTCGAATACGAATTCCAAATAGTATCGATCAATTAAAAGGAAAATTAAATTTCGCGCGAACGAACGCGTTAGGTGGTCGTGTGTTTCGCCTAAATGAATCCAATTTTCCCATTAGCCGGTAATCCCTGTAAAACCCCAATTTACGTTCAGCTTTATCAAATGTTTTCCCAAGATCACGGGTTACAAATAAGAGTACTGCAATTTTAAGCTATGGTTCAAATTACGCTTACTAAAGGGCACTTATCTTGGAACGGTATTTCATATATCGTATGTTCATTATACAACTACCTAATATCCATCATCCGTAACGTTTCCACGAACCTGGCTTCTTATTTCGATCGACGATGATCGCGCTTTAGCAATTTTCAACGGTCTTCTCGTCCGCATCCGCAATCCGCCTCGTTGTCGCTGGATATAACGTTTTTATACTGCGGAAGAGAGGAAGTTGAAAGAAGCTAGCACTTCGAGCATCGGCGAAACTTTTATCTGGCTGACGTACAATTCTGTGTCTCTCTTTGGTCGTGTGTAGACGGCAGCGGCGAGTTTCCTGTATTTATGGCGCACAATAATGCGGATGCACAGAGATGCGAAGTTTCTAGTGGATACCGTGTGTGTATATAGAAGAAACCCGAGAACTGCGGAACGAGAGGAATCCGAATGAAACTGGGATTTCCCTTGCTTTCCATGGTGCACAATGCTGCCCTAAACTGCCAGAGTTACGGACGGAATGATCTATACGGTGAAAGGACCGGCAATTAGCGCATGGAACTCGATGATCCGTTAGCTTTCTCAATGAGATAGGATTACGCAGCAGCTCGGTTAAAATACTGTCTCATAAATACGGAAGAACTGAAATTTCCCCCGAGAAAGAACTATTGTGTTAACTCGGTACATATAAAATGTCGTTTTTACATATTTAACGATATGAAGACAAAAAAATATCGACAAAAATTTCACATTGAAACGTTGAGTCTCATTGAGCCTAAATTTGAGATGGATTAAATACCTTAATCTTAAGATATTTAATTATATACGTATTATACATTACACTTTTTGATGAATATCGTTAATTATCCTTACCATGTAAAATGCAGCGGTAAGCTACGTTTCAATAACACCAATCGAAGCTTAAAATCATCATATAAATTCAACATCGGCCCGAAGTCGTTGCGAACTTGTTATTATACGGGGAGAAAGAATCCTCTGCTTCGTGTCAGCCCAATAAAAGTTTCATCGGTGCTCAGGGTGTTAGTAGATGGTAGAAGGATTTGAAGACACGCGTGGAAAACCGGTCTCAGTCTTACTCTACTTTATAGGAGTTAGGATAAGTGCGAAGGAAAGTTCCACGGTGTCTGCAATGCGAGTCGGTAGCTCTGGAGGATATTTCCCCGGTTACGTGTCAGTGTAGCTCTGGTTGTTATCTTTTTATACGAACAGGTTATGGTTGCCATTTATTCAGCTGCGAATTAGCCAACCATGACCTGTTACGATATTTTCGAAATGATAATTAAACGCTCGTTAATGACTGGTTTCAATGGACACAAATTTGTTTAACTGTATTACAGTTTCACATTTCACAATAAAATTAAAAGAATACAGCAATTTAGGTAAATCGGCTTGGAATTAAATATGAAAATGTAGTTATAATTGTTCGTTTGATCGCCAATTAATAACATAATTAATTCAGTTAATATCATTATCCTTTTCTACAGTTGGGTCAGTTTTGTTTCCTCTTCATATTTAACTATGCATTATTTGTACACTGCCGCCCATGAATATTTGGACCGTTCCATATTATTGCAAATGTGTATATAAATTAGCTGTATCTGAAATATAACTCCTTTATTTAATTTTTGCCTGTGATGGTATACGAGGCAACCATATTATTGACGAAAAAATATCTTAAACGCATAAATAACATTTTCCAACACACATAATCTGTCGATTAAAACAACTTCAAAACCCGGAGGGCCACAAATGTCCGATCGAATTAACGTGAAAGTTTAAAATCTATTTTGAGTTCAAAATTCTATATATGAATTATTTTAGTTTTCCTTATTTCCATTGAGTTTTTGCCCCAAAAACATTCAGGAATTATTTCTGTCTTGCAGACGACGTGCCTAACAGAACTGCCAGACGTGGCACCGTGCAACGGCACAGTGCGACTGCCACCGCCGTGCGAGGATTCCCCAAGTAGCGGCAGCAGCAAAGACCGCAGGGAAGAGAGTCCTCGCAGAAGATGCCGAGTATTGGCGCCCATCTTGCTCCTAGTGGCGGCTCTGCTTCTCGGAGGGCTTTGTCTACCATTGCTTCTACAATCCGCGCCTGTCACGCATCAGCAGAGGCTGGACGTGATCAGGAGGATCCTCACTGAAGTGCCTCTGATCGACGGGTAAGCTCGTGCATTCACGGAAGAATCGCGTCACAGAAAGCTAACGGAGGTATCGATCGAAATTCGAGTGAAATCAGCCTTCCAGTTCTCGTAAGCATCTACGAGTGTCACCTATTCCATGACATAAACGAATTAATAATTCACAGGTTCTAACGCTTTCCAATTACTAGTTGAATATCTATTACATTTTACTTTCCCTCTTTCGTCCAGGCCTTCTTGCACGATTGAATTAAAATCATTAGCGAAATTTTACAAGTCGCAAATTATCGATAACAAGCTAGGTAAAAAACTAAAATTGTACAGGTAAATTGTACAAATTACAAATCAACTTATTATTCTGTTGGGTATAAAGTTGTAAAATTATAAAAAAGGAATTCATAAGTAGTAGTGTGTCGATTGACGAATATTGTTAGTTGGTAAATTATCGCGCAAAAGGGTCCTGGATAGTACATAGGGTAGTCGATAATCCACGTAAAGAGATGTAGCAATATAGTTTACATATGTAGCAATATAGTTAGCGAGCGATTTGTATTAAGTAATTCTTCACGAAGCGTTTTCCACGGCTTTGTTCCCCAGGCACAACGATTTGCCCTGGAACGTCAGAAAGTTCGTACACAATCAACTTGGCGAGGTCAATCTGAGCAGCGATCTCGGCAGAGTTGATCCTTGGGCTAGATCAGACTGGAGTCACACAGACATTCCTAGATTACGTGCAGGTCTCGTCGGTGCACAGGTGAGCGTGAAATAACACAGATCCCAACCCAGTCCCTGGTAGCTTTTTCAGTCATCTCTAATTACAATTTCAACTTTGCCAACGTGACGAGATCTCCGCGTTTAATTACTTCAATCCAACTTAACGTTATTGTTTTGCGTTTTAAACAAACTTTACGAGCACCTTGTCGACCCTCGATCGTGCAGTTTCTGTTTGAACAACTGTCTTCGACCTACCGTCTAAAGAGACTTTCCGTACAAATATTATTGTAGCTCGGTGAACGACACTCGGCTCCTCTGTTTTAAAATGAACACGTGAAATGAAACTTTAGAGAATTATTGTAGAGGTTCTGTAATAAAGAGAAAATTGATAATATATACGTCGAGTTCGCATTAGGGTTAGGGGCGTGTAACGAATCTTCACTTGAATTAGCCATCGTTGTTATACAATAGAGATAATGTTTATTGATACAAGTATGGATGTTACAGAATTGACAAGTAACCGCGGTGATTGAACACTCGAGATACTAATGACAACGGTCGTAGGTTCGATAACGAATCCTCGGTCAACGGGGTAGCAAATGTACTTTATTCCAAAGTTTATGTCGTACTCTTTGTTAAAACTTGGAGTATTCACTGATCGTGAAGACGTTGTCTAACTCGCTGATGAGATCGTACGAGAGTGTGTCTCTCCGTCACGGTGATGCTGCAGAGGAAAACTATGATGGGGTGTATCTAAGGATACGAGATCATCAGATTCGTCGAGGAAAACCTCCGTTCGAAAAGTGAGGGAAATGGATGTTGCTGTTAATTGGTTAATTTCTATGTTGGTGGTTAGAGAAGGATGCTAGCCGCCCTTGAGAGAAAGTTGCTAGCGGGAAGCGTCGTTCGTGAGAAAAGCAGATTTCCCGTATCTTCCCGTAGTAGGTGATAGATTTAGGGACTGTTAGAATAAAGATTGTTTGTCCGTTTGAAGGACCTTAGTTAACTAAATCCTAAAATTTATAGCGGGTCCTCAGGCTAGCTGACATCTGGTAATCATCTTGCCCGAAGAATAGGGTCTGTGTGTGGCGAGCCACGGGACAGAAAACGTTGGAATGTTTATTGTGGAGTGCCGCTTCAACTATTTTTTTTTTTTTTTTTTCAAGCAGAGCTATACAATTACTCCATACCTCTGTTAGATGAAAACGTCCATCCCCTGACCGCGGCTACGTTTAGCGTCTAGTTGTGTCACTTCGAGCTCAAGCTCATTATCACAAATCACGGACAAATATGATCGGATTAAATCACAAACAATTATTTAAGTACAGCTATGATAAACTCTGGACTAAAGTATTGGGGTTTTTCCCAAAAATTCCAAAGGGAAGGCCCCGGTGTCCTTTCATCTCCGACATATAAAATAGAAATTAATATGTAAACCAATAACGATAATAAATAGTAAAGGTAATAAATTGTAAATAGTAAAGCGATCATAAGATATACAAATTATAGTGGAAAATTTGAACGATATTATCATCGCAACTTGGCTCACGCAGTTGGAAATTCCTAGTCATTTTGAATTTCACTTCGAGAACAATTTTGGTGGGAATGATTACTTACCGTTTAATAGCACCGAAACCTGCTAACTTTCGATTGAAACTATTCGACCGGCTTCAGAAGGAACGTATCGGTAAATCCCAAGCAAGTTTATGCCTAAACCCTTCGGGAGTAATCCAAGAGCGCTCAATTAAATTCGGAGAGAACCTGTCGAACTGGAGGAAATAGAAATTGGTTGTGCAACGTTTGCTTACAGGCAGTGCATGAAATCACGGAATGTTAAGTACGAGTCGACTACATTACTACAGCAGTGACGATCGAAAGATTCCGATAATGCTTTCGTGTTTAATTAAATACCCGAATACGATTAATTGGTAAATGTGTGTTCGGTCTAGTAGTATATTTTAATTGGGATCGAACATCGAAGATTATTTAATTTCCAAATGATTTAATAAAAATATTTGGAATTAAATTTTGCAAGAGACGGAACAACGTGTTTGTTAATTATTAGAATCTTTTTCATTGTTGGTATATATAACGTATATACGTAGATATATCAATGGAAGGAATAAAGCGTAATTGGTAATTTTGTTGTTTGTGTTTAATTGCACGAGGTGCAGTAATTTAACGTTTAATTAATAATACAGATTGTTGATTGGTATATGTATATCGTCAATATCGATAGATCGATAATAAGTGCAAATTAATTAGGGCCTTTATAATTGCATTTGGCGAAATTTTTAAGTAAATGATAGCTACAAACATTTCGTCCTATGCATTATTTGCATACATATATTTGTATACGGAACAGAGCTATAACGATTGTAAATATACGTACTTTTATGCGTTTCTATATTCTCATGAACATAATTAAAGGAGTGGAACATTATGTAGTTTCAGCACATATTATTATAATAAATATTATTATATTAAAATATATTTATACAAATATACATTAAAATATATTTATTTTGGACATTTCGTATATTTTTGTGTTTGTTGAGGTTGATTAATAGAGGAACGAGTGGATGAAATTGTAATAGAAAAATATATTGAAATAAATAAAGTTATAAGTATAAATATAACTTCAGATATAGTGTATGCTGATCCAGATCCTCACTCTTATTGTGTCACAATACAATAGAAAAAGCTATGATAGGAAGCACGTTCATATATTTATAGCAAAGGACATTACCAAAAAGTTAACCTTGCAGCTATAGCTGAAGGCTACAGGAAACAGCAATAGAAATTTACTTATAGCTCTTTTGTTTCTAGACCTTGTAATCCAAAACAAAATTTATATTCAAGGGCACAATAATATGGACCTCTCCTTATTTTGAATTTTTTCACTAAATTCTATTCCCTTCGTAACAGCGGTCTCCAAATCACGGATATACGAAAGTAAAGATGTAGAGTTTTTCTTGAGGTAATTACTTCAACAGTGTTACATGCATTGCGTACATTTGTGCACTTTCTAATTCCCCGTAGATGCATAAAAGACCGCAATCTAATTATAAGCAAGAAAATAATCTGCGATTATTTTATCAGCAATTCTGTAATAAAATTACATCCTGTCAAAACCAACCAAGCGAATGCTTTCGACCGATGGCGTACATCATTAATCCCACTTTTTCCCCGATAAATCAGTAATAAGTCCAGATCTTTCAGCAACTGGCCACACCTCCAGCCCGTCTCGCGTATCTCGATAAATTACGACCATTGAAACGGGTCAACAAGTGAGCACTAACTCTTATCTGACCCAGAGATCCTGTTTGTACCGTCGCGTCGGTTCTTACCATCTTCGCAAGATATTGGCAATCGACAGATATGGATAGGTAGGCCGTGAACAAGGGGCAGATAAACGAGGGGTTGGAGAGTAAGAGAAAGAGGCAATGAAAAAAGAGCAATGATCGGCCACGAAGGCTACTACCATCTACGTGCGTCTTCCTTTGCGATCCAACCGGAACGACGATCGACGTTAGTGCAACTCGGAACGAGTATTTTTACCCGACCACTAGAAAATGGATTCCTTTGATCTCGCGTAACGAGACAGCTTTTAATCTGATTCGAGAGATAGCCAGTAGGTATCTTCCTTGGGATCTTCAATTAGTCAATAGAGCAGGATATAGAGCCGCACAACCTTTCGACAATCCTAAAAGTCTGTCACGGAAGTACCTCTCTTTTGACTCGACGTTTCCAGTTACCCTTCGTGCGTTGTCCGGCCGCAAAAGCCCAACTATAACTACCACTTTGCCAACAGATTGGAAAGGCTATATATCTTCGACAGGGTATCGGTTTCGCGTTCACTGTTATCAGTTATAACCTTTGTTCTCGCGAACCGGAGTGACACGCTGGAAATTCGAAATTAAGGGACTTTCTATCGCGTCGAATTGGAGACAGGCTTGTAATTAATCCTTTGATCTCGAAATCTGATAGAGGATGGGAGTTAAGGAGAAAGGAAATTGTCGCTTTTGTGCTGCTGAAAAGATGGCAAATGTGTTTCTTTCGACCATGGACAGCTTGTTTATCGGATGCACGTTGGCCGGTTAGATTGTTTGTCGATTGTCTCGATGAATCGATTATCAAAACGAACGCAGAAGGATAAATATTATAGGATAAAACGGACGTAATTTAAAATGATAATAGCGAAGTTGCTCTGATTCGTAATTCGCAGATGGTACAATGATAGTTTTCGAAAGGCCGAATGTACAATGCCGTACAAGAAGAACCTGCAAGAATTCCGAACGCGTCCGACAAAGGAAAGCACCACATTTCCATATAATTGACTTCTCCCCTAATTATGAAGTCCGTCAACGTACATTATCGAACCAGTATATCTTGCACAAACTCCCTCAGAAAACCAATTCAATCTCACGAATTGAATGCAGACACTCGATGGATTCACCATTGTAATCACTCCTTTTTTCCTTTCCTTCCATTCTTCTTTCCGTGCTTGCTCCAGACCATAGAGCTCGTTCTATTTGCGTGTGATTCTATAGAAATTTCAGTCGAATCGACGTTACTTGAAAGATGTTGCCAAGTTAATTTGCTATTATTAAATATCACACTAGACGATACAATCTCGTGATACAAAGATCCTTATATAATTATTTATAAATTTTTGTAAAATTATTTTATACAATTTATTAGGCGTGTAAAATATACGGGATCCGTAATTAAAAATATCGTGTCAAAAAGACTGACAATTCACGCGTTCGAGTTCACTCGTCTTCCCGAAAAATACAAACGGGGGAAATCAATGAAAAACTCATTAAACCAATGCCAGCATCTCTAAAGGTTGCCTATAAGGGGAAGTCTTTCCAGAGACCTCATAAAAACCCAGAGTCAGAGCGGAAGTGGTCCCAATCCAAAATTAATAGTCTAATTATGGATGGATTCATGGTAACAGGGTCGCGCGAAGTCTTCGTATACCGCAAAATTTGTGACCATCCACCCCTTTCCCTTTTCCCCTGGCTATTTCTCTGCTTCCATCCAAGCCCCCAGGAGGATATTAATGGTCCTCTAGGCGCGTTCCATGACAGAAGCAAGCCAATTTCGATCTGGATCAATGACGACACCATAATCAGCAAAGCCCTCGGCAGACCCATTCACTTAGCCCAGACCTGCTGCGGGCAATCGGTGCACTAATACGGTGCTACCAATGCCTGAACATCCATTTCCCTCTCTCGTCCTCCATCTTGTTCTCTCTGGCCCGCTTTCTCTCTCTCTCTCTCTCTCTCTATATATATATATATATATATATATATATATATATATATATATATATATATATATATTTATCACTGTCCTTCTCAGTGCCACAGCTTTCATGCCCGTCTCTATTGCTCCAATTTCGTGGCAACATGTACATACTCGTATACTTAATCACATATCGTCATCTCTCTTTCCCTCTCCGGCGCTCCCGCTGGACCAGCTGAACTATACTTGCGTTTGAGATTAGGTCATAGATTAGATGACGCTGTGTCGTGTCAAGTGAGTCTGCCTCCTTAGGGAAGCTACGTCGCGAGCAGAGGAAATTTTGTTAAGAAAAACCGATATTGTGAAATTAAGAAATTTCCTGACAAAAGGTATTTCAAGAAATCGGGAAACGACCGAATATGATTCTTTGTAGGCAAGGTGAACAAAGAAATACTTGATTGTATCCTCTCGTTTCTTTAATTATGTCTATTAATTATTTTTTAAATATGGATTTTCAGATCAAGATTTTCATATCACCTTTACCTTTGTGGTGTACTTTTTTTCATAATAGCACCATATTATCATTAAAGAAACCAATTAGATAATTAACCTACTGCAGATGTATTACAGAATCGGTAAATCTCTCCATGAAACTCAGAGTATAATCAACCGAAAAAGTATCAAAACTTTAACGACCTACCATTCGTACCTGCGATATTCCTTCGTTTTTATGACGTTTTTCTCTATTGCAGAAAGCATCTCATAATTGGCACGATATAACAAACAGGTTTGAAATCAACAGAAACTCGACGTAAATCGAAGTTAACGATCGAGCAATTTTCATTCTTCTCGTCTGGGTGGGAAGGCTCAGCCGATCATTCTCGTCGCAAAATGTTTGCCTGGCCCCGATAGCAAAGCATTCCAAGCGATTAGTCATAATGGTCCGGCTCGCATAATGGTCCAAAGCCAAGAGGCCACGTACTCATTACGTATTCGGGCTGGGCCGTGGTGCATTCGAAACTTCGACAAGTTTGCACCGGGTACTATTTGGACTTGGCGGAGCAGGAAGAAGGCTTGCTAACGACTCTGCCAGTGTCAATGGGCCGGGAAGCTTCAAGAGAAACTTTGCCCTTCGATTATCGACACGATAATTACGCGGGCTTAGTTACCTCGCGCGGATCACCTACTACTCACCGTCTTAATAGTTCAATTTCGCATTTCTATCGGCTGAATTCCGAAGAATGTGATATTTTATGGTTATAACTACTGCGGTTATAACCTACGGAAAAGTCTATTAAAGCAGAGTCAAGTCGTATGATCTTAACAACTCTTCATAGACGTTACATCTTTTTTAATGTATATCTGATTTTAAAAGTTCTACTCTTTTGTTCGTTCATTGAAGATATGCGTTATGATGATCCTGTTTCTTACGAACTCGTTACGACGTATGTCAAGCAGTATTATATAGCTTCTATAAATTTTAAATATTTGATATTTTCTGTTCCTGATGCTCAGGATTGATGACGAATTTGGAATGTACCTATCACAACGATTAACAAGCGCCACATCTAAATTCCAGCATCGTACGACTGGCGTCTCACGTAATTGCCAAGCTCTAATCAATAGTTTCTAATCACCAAATTCATACGTAAACTGGTTTGTGTTGGACTCAAAGGATTGCCCTCTAACGATCTAACCACGCAGATTACTAATGAGTAATGTCCCATAGTTCGGTAATGTCGATACATCACGATTGAAGATAACGAAATCAACACAAAGTTATCGTAAAATTGCGCGAATGAAATTTCCAAAAGTTCCCTATGATATATACAATATATCCATTATAGTTTCGTGAATCAGCGTACGTGTTAAAACATTTATTCAAACTTTCACGTAGAAATTCGTCTTGTTAATTTAACCTACACGTTCGGAACGAAATCAACGAATCCGATTCGCGAAGGGAACTAATTTCGCTTGAAACGCGTATCCATTCGAGGTTCGTTAATTCGACATTGAAAGTCACAAATAGAAAAAGCTGAAATTTCATTGTACGAGTGACGAGAAAACCAGGTGAAAGAGATGGCACGTGTCGATACGTCAATCACTATGAAAATCATTGGAATCCACTCTGCATAACACACATCCTCTTTTTGCCTCTTGTTCACCTACGAACAGAAGCACCACCATCATGCGGGCTTTCTGTGCTTACACGCCACTGCGACTGACGCAACGCAAACAAAATTCTGCTCGAACGTTTAAATTACTCAATTATATATATTCCGCGCGACGATAAACTACCGAAAATGTCACTTACGAGCATCGGGTCAAATTATTGCCTGTCATTGTTAATTACCACACGTTGAAATTAATTCTTCCACTTATCCTATAGGCACTGACTGGACGAACGTAGAGAATATTCGCGTGAAAAATAAAACAAATCAATGGATCAGTCAAAACGAACCGACCAAGTCTTAAACAAATTTTAAACATTTACAAATTTTAGGAACTCTGGCATATAGATTTTTCCGAATGGCAGCACAAGGGTTGGAATTTGTTTTTAAAAAATTATACCGTACTACCTGTACGAGAAAGTTGATTTCGACGTTTCTTCCTCTATCTTCGACATAAAACAGCACCTTCCTTCGACAAAAGAAATTTCTCTCGCGCACATCGCCGTTACTCGAAAATAATCAACGAACAAAGAACGATCGATGAACGCAGCTCATGCATACGAGCTCCTCCAACTTCTCCATCACCCTGTACAATGAAATTCCAATGTTTTCATCTATATCAAACTCGAAGGAAGAAGAATTTTCTCCATCTGCTTGAATCGAATCGAAAAACTCTGAATGAAATTTCCGTGAAAAATGGAGCGTGGTTGATTGTCCTCGTTAACGATTAATCGTTAAACAACGAATCAGAGTTTTATGAGGGGCTGATAAAATCGGGCAAAGGGGTGGTTGCTTTTGTCGATATGTCAATCACTTCGCCGGGGTTACGGAGATGCGGCTCACAAAACGTTACTTCCGCACATGCACCTCTCCTCGTCATTAACGGCGGTGGCTGGGAAGGGTGAGACGGATTGGTTGTTATTACGAGAGGGTATAATCGTGATGCAGCACATGCAGGACTGGTTTACGGGCATCCATTTATAGTAGGTGCATGGCACTCTGGCTGGCGTACCGCTATCATAATTAGGTCACACCAGCCAGTCCTGATTCACGCAGCCATTTTCAAAGAGTAAACGCACTCCCCTGCTACTTAACGAGAGGATTTCATTGGGTTCTTTATTTGAACGAAACCGACGAACCCCCGGTGTTGGTTACAAGCAAACGAATCACGTACAGAGGAGTGGAAAATTCTTTCATGCGGAATGTTTCTAGGCAAACATACCGTGAATTCGACCGAACGTAATTAAAACAGTGGAAAAGGAACACTGATTATGGATGGTAAATATCGAAACGAGATAAATTCTTGCTTCGTAAGAAGATGCTATGATTCGACAGAAACAACTGTTTGAAACTACGTACCTGTAACGTGCATCTAAATACGTGTTATGGATGACCAGAATTAAAATGACGAAGCGAAGCGAAGAGAATTAAAGTGATAGGATGAAAATAAATAGGTATATATATAGTAATCCAGTTTTATCGGGCCAAACTTGTTTGGGATATTCTATGGATATAAGTAAGAAAAAATGTTATATAAACATAGTTATATAAACATAGATCGTTCGAAGCTTCATTAAAAAGTTATGACGAAAATATAAAATATGAAAAGGACAATATTTAGACCCGCGGTGTCGCCTAATTTCATACTACTACAATTTTAGGCGTGTATTTTCGAATCGATTTCGTGCTATGTATTATCGAGACAATGCTACGTTCGATCCTTTGAAGTAAAATTTATCGAACCGTTTCGGATCATTTTTCTCGTGTAAGAAATGGCTCGACAAAATTCAACGGGTGCTAATAACGAGAGGTGTGTTTTATTGCATGCTGTTCATGAGAAGTATTGATTGCATGGGCTGTTCGCCAAAAGCTTAATTTCCGGTTCTGCAATAAGGATGATTTGCTCTGATTGACTTTTAAATTATGAAAACGTAATAAAAGAAAAGAAATAAGCCTCCACACTTTTTACTCATCACTATCTTTACGATATCAAGAAGAAGAGAAAAGGTGTAATATAATATATTATGTGCAGTGGCTTACAAAAGTATTTACAATCGTGGTGTTGCGCTTGACTTTTAAATTATCTTCGATTTCAGGCATTTCAATTTCTATCTTTCACGAAATGCGTCAGTTTTGGACAATTTTTATAATCAGACGATTCGCTGTTAATGATAAGTTAATAATTTCATTATTAAACATAGTTTTCATTTAATACTTTGCAAGTTTAAGTCCCCCTGCATATTCTTTCAATGTCAAACTAAACGCCGTAGCAATCAAATCACTCCAACTTCAGATCCTAAAGTTATATAAAACCTGAAATTGTTGTGTAAAAATAGTAATACGCCGTATAAAACATCACTGAAAAACGTGCAGAGCCAAAAATATCATGGGAATATCGTTTCTGTTTGTGAAGAAAAAAAGGAAATATTAAGACGACTATGATCTGTATTCTTTTTTAGAACTGCAGAATTTTGACGCGAAGAATAGAATACGCGTTCGTAACATAACAGATATTCCATGCATACATATATGCACAGACACGCACACAAGCGCACGTATGTGGGAACAGCAACAGGAAAGATTTATTAAAATCACGAACGCGACTCACGTGAAAAATTTGAGACACATCTTTCGTTCGCGGATGTTTTCACGGAAATTCGTGAAACTTCTCCCTGGAAGTTCGCAGACGGATCATTCGTAATTCAAAGATGCATCCATCTTGCATATACCTATGTATGCGTGAGATGCTCGCATTTGCAAACTTCTCGGCAGTTGCGTTAGTTCATTTCAAGTGTTTGTTTTCTTCGACGTTAGTTCGGCATTCGCAAACATCCTTCGAGATGCAAACTCGTAAAAAGAGGGCTCACAGGCTGCAGGCTAGTTTCTTTTTTCCCACCCTGGCTGCGTCTACCGTTTATTCCGATCTATTCGCGTATGACCCATCGTTCCTCTTTGTTCGTCCAGTGTTACGAAACATCCTTTTCCATCGAGATATTGCACTTCGGTAAACAACCTCAGCCATCCAATCCTTTCATTTACTTTCTTTTCTTTTTTTTTTTTTTTTTTCAAGCTTCAACTCGATATCGCAAATTGCTATTGACGCGTTGGGTATCTCTAACAGACTTCGAAGGCATTTCCTTTTTATCTTTTCACATGGATCCTGTATCAGAGATCATTTTTAATCATAATGTGAATTTTATCAAAGTATAAGAATCAGTAGAAAAGCAGTAGGTAACTAGAAAAAGTAATTAATATCTTCTTATCCAATTAGCAGATTATAAGTTTAAATTATCTAATTTTAAAAATCATTTCAGTAATAGGTAAACCTGACGAAAATGGCACTGAATCTGTAGCTTTTCAATTTATAAAAAAACAAATTGTACAATAATAGAAATATAATTCAGGAGTCCAATATACCACCTATAATTTTGCCATAGGAAGAAATTATAAATTGTAATTCGCCGGATAAGAAACTAAACTGTTGGCATCCTTAAAAGCTGAAGCACACGATTAATTCTTGAAGCACATTTGAATTCTCGAAACTTTGGCCTACATCACCACAATTCTTAATCCGTCATGTTATTACTTGATTATGCGTTTTTGAGTGTTTTGATACATACCACCTAAGTTTTCGAGCAGATTAACTTTCTTGGAAAGTGTATTTGCATAATATTACGTAAAAACGATTTCGTTTTGTATGCATCGTTTAACAGCAAATTTCATAAAACTGTGTTGCATTCTATTTAATATTCGAAGGAATTCAGCGTATCGATTGAAATTCACGATCAAGCATTTCGAAGGAATTGAACTTCTTCTACGAGCTAACGTTCGACAAGCTCTTTCATCGATGGAAATTTTATATAATTCGAACAGAGAGGATTTATCCAGTTGTAATCTCATCACTGCACGCTATTTTCGAGAGTTGTTTTCAGAGATAATCATAATTCATCCTGATGGTTGCAAACGTATTACGCAACTTCTTTATTAATTCATTTTGCAATACTCTCACATACTTCGTTCACGCGATTTCAGAATTTTTTAAAATATGCATCGGCGTACATTGCCGCACAAAAATATTCCATGCTTTTTTTATTTATTATTTACAATATTTAATCACGTTACAAAATCACGAGTAACCATCGTAATCTTTATGATTTATATAGAGTGGAATATTGCAAAGAATGTAGAAAATACTCGATAAATGATATACTCACACTCGCATATGAGATTCATCTGCATACACTGGCGTGTACCACAAAATTAAACACGTGCACAACGATCCAGAGCACACGAACGTCCTGCCGGATACTTGGAAATGAATACTTGCGTGCGTTCCACGCGATAAATACGAAGCGCATGCGAACCATGGTTATGCGGGAAGGCTAACAGGAATTCGCAAACGCGCTCTAGAAAGTTATTTCAGTAATTAACAACGAACCGCACCGTGTCGAAGATTCATTTCGGACGGACCAAAGATTAATGCATCACCTTTATCGACAATTGGTCAAGCACACGTATATTTGACAGGTTTTCAAGTTCGTTTCTCTCGAAAACGAATCTTCCACCACCGCGTTTCTATCGAATTGATTCTTGATTTTCGCCTTATTTCGAACCACAGAATTTCCCTGATTTCGTTTGTACCACGAAATTTCGTTTGTACCATTTAGACCCACATTGTATTAATTTTCGTACCATTTAGATAACTTTTATATTCATAGAACTGCAATTTCGTACCATAGAAATGATATGTACAACCTGATAAGAAAGATTTTTTGAAGCAACTGTGTACGCACGCTACACACGTAACATCTTATTAAAGAAGAGAACGTAGAATGTAGAACAATTTGGTGCGACTCGTAAAACAAGATCCTCGAGCTCCGTAATAAACGGTATCCTAGTTAACGGTTGTAAATGTTTTAAGCACGCCTTAAATACATCATATTATACGAAGCCAAGAAGAGTACTCGAGCGCCCAACAAAATTTTTCTTCTCCCACTAACACGATGGTAGTTTCTATTCTCTTTGGATACGTTTGGATACACCAACGGCTCTTCCGGCCAGCTAACGCAAACACTAATACATCCGCCAATTTTCGTTCGCGTTTCCTCCCTCGTCTCTCGGTCTCGTTTTCCTTCCTCTCTACTTAACCTGAGTTTCACTGATAAATCGACAGGGCGTTTCCTCGGGCAATGGGGTAGCTTTAAATTTACTCGAAAAAAGGAACGGGGGAGGGGAAAGTAGGAGGATGAGAGATAGGGAAACCGTGACGAGGGTAAGAAATTCGAAGGGATGGGTAAAGGAATGAGGAACTGGTGGAGCAAGATTAAACAAGGTAAAAGGAACGAAACAAACATTGAAAAAAGCAGCGAGATGCAAATTAAAGTTGAAAGAAAACGAACATAAGGACGAAAGACGTAGGTAGCCAGAATCTGAAATTTTCATTGCATTTATATATTCACGGTCGGAATTTAGTAAATTAATAGTAATAAATTGAATGACACAATGGTAAATTTAATATACTTGGACCTAATCGATTAGTATGCAAATGCTATAGTATTTAGCATAGAATGCAAAGGTATGCAAACATGATAAAATAATATCATAAAGTAGTACTGTGATGAAACTAAAAAGTAAGATTTACAGAGAAATAAGAAAAGATCGTGACAGTGGCGCTCTTATCCGAATCGAAAGAACAGGAGAAGAAATAAAAGTCTGATGGAGAAAGATTAAACAAGGTAAAAAGAAGAAAACAAACAGGGAGAAAATGCAAATGTAGATGGAATGGACGCGAGCATAAGCGCGAAAAATGCAGGTAATCGGGATCTGAAATTCCGAGTGCGTTTATTGGAGGGTCAGTGAGGAAAGCCAGGGCAAAGAATCCCCTGTCGTGCTATTGGCGATTTGTAATTTGATTATCGAGACTCAATTCCAAGAGGGTGGCGATTCCATTGTCATCGATGGTAAGCGCCTACTCCACGGGAATTCAATTTTTTAGTTTCTTCGAGAAAATGCAGTCCCGCAGCACGAATAAATATTAAAACTCGATAAGACCGGCGGCCCCGGCGCGCTTCCAGCACTTCGCCGCTTCTTCGTTTGCATATTGACTTTGACGTCTAACAAGGTAGGGTTACGTGAGAGTGGAAACTACTCGGAAAAGTGCGGACCCCTGTAAATTGATCGAACACGAGCAGCGCATACAAGAGAAGGAAATTCTCGTTGCGGATGTTCTGTTGTTTCTTCAACGCATAAATTTCTTTCATTCGCTTTAAATTGCAGATTCTAAGTCCCTGTATTGCACTGCTTGGCAAATACTCCGTTCTTTTTTCGAAAGAGAGAGAGAGAGGGAGGGAGAGAGAGATTAAGAAAATTGATCGCAAGATAATAACGTTCGCTGAAGCGAAACAATTAAGTAAAAACAATAGCATTAAGGTGAAATATAAGGAAGGCAAGTGTAGGAAAAAGTCTAAAGCCAAGTCATCCGATAATCCAATTGAGTACTTTCCCATGGAAACGACGCGACGTCTCTAAGGTTTCCCGAAGGAATCACTTTCACGCCGATAAATCGATCGTAGCTACTTGAAAATGAATCCATATCGTATTAACGACGGACCAACGACGAGAATCGTATCCAGCGAACCCTATTCGCGATTGTCTACAAATAGCGAAAGAATAGATAAAGGCCTACCAAGAAAATGGAGAGCCGATCAGAAGTGAGATGCGAAACCATTTCCCTGACCTGGATTCTAACTGGTAAACGACTTCGCTAACTACGGGAAGATGCACGAGTCATGGGCTTCCAACTTACAATTTTCAAGAGAAAAAAGCATCATCCGTTATTTCGTTAATAATGTAAACAGGCGATACAGCGTTCGCACGGAAAATCGAGGAACTGGAAATTCATGCTTTTAAAGGCAGGATTGGTTTATGACGTGTTGTGTTCACTCTCGTATTTTTCTGCCGATGGCATAAGAACGTTAACTTGCAGCCAGTTTCCACTTAACGATTACTCGATATCTATAAGCAAATCTAATGTTGAACTTTATAGTGATTAGATTGCAGATGTTTTTGCAAATTTATATTTTTACAAATATAACTAAGAATTCAAAGGATAACGGTTTAATATCTACGCGATCGTGGATTTTATGTTAGTCCTGAAAAACAAGGACGGAGCACGAAGTCGGAGACGAAAAGAAAAGGAAGGAATACGATGATCAACCGAGGAAAAGTAATAGGGCCGTTCGCAGAAGTAAAGAACAAGTATGGATTTGTTCTCACCCTTGCGAGAGAGCAACAAAAATTGGGGGAGCAGTATGTTTTACGGCTTCTGGGGAAGATTCGATCCGAATTGGTTTCCTAAAGGATCATTTTCTTTTCCCCCGTATTATGACCCTACCGCTCTGTATGGCTTTCGTTCCACCATCGTTGTAATGAATTGACACCATGCCGCGGGCTAACGTCAAATATAACGAACAATATTGATCGCTGGTTACTCTTGGTGTACCTACAGTCAGTCACGAAAGCATACATACATCTACCTAATTTTGTGTAACTAACTTACCAAGGAAACTAAACATGCAGTTTATCACAAAATTGTTTAAGTATATTTACATGCCAATACGTGTTTCATCTTTTACGAAAACTTGCTCTCTTGTCAATTATACGATTACGATTACTGGAATATCCTATATACGAAGTATTACAGATTGAGAAATTTATAAAATTATTTGCAATTTCGTTCCTGTATTCGTTTCAAAAATTGATTTCAAGGTTCGTTGATCAATTCGTGACCGTTGGTTTTATATGAGCTTTTAGACGCGAACGTTGCAGTCTAACAATTGCTGTTACTTCTGTGTCATTGTCCGTATTCAATTATTAATTACGCGACACATTCCTGTGGAAGACAATTTAAATCACGCTTCCTTGTCTCGCGATATAAATTGCTGCAGCTCGCGGAAATTTCACTACGATTACGTCTGTATACGTAAAAAATTCTTACTTCCATGACAGAGAATTACGTTGAACACTAAAATATTAAATTGACGAAAAAAATAGAATCGTATCGTATCATTCTGCATTTTTATATTACACTCTTAAAGCTATGCTATTATTGAATATTTTACATTAATTTTATTTCACATAAATATGTATGAAAATCATTACGAAGATTAAATCTATATTCTATCAAATTATTGAATCATACTTAGACTGTATATGCATATTGCGTTTTAAAGATGTTTAGAGAACACATAATACAAGGATACGCAAAGATCTAAAGATATATAGAATATTCAAAGTAGAATACTCGTTATGGTATTTAGTAGACGAGACAAATTTCTATTCAAATTCCATTTCTTCAGTTGCTTTCATAGAAACATGAATTTGCATAACTATCCGCGGTCTAATCGTATTAAATCAAATTTCTAGGCACGTACTTTCCCCACCAGTTCCGCGGCTCTATTAAAGGGATACGACTCATTCTCATTTGGAAAAGTTTATCCCGCGGAAACTAACAGTGCATAACTCACTAACGATTTTCAATTCGCTTAATTAACTTGTCGTTTTCCGCTCGGAGCGCAGTTAGTTAAGTTTCGCGTTATGGCATCCGAAAGTTGCCGCGGTTGTTTCGTCGAACCGAACATAGGAAATGATGTAGCAGAGCGTCCTGTCTGATTTTCTTTTCGCGATTACTGCGCTTTCTTCGAGTTTTCGTCGGAGTTAGAATAAAAACGAGATTCCATAGTCCCCCCCCCCACTCTCCGCGTATTCTCCGCCAGTTTTTAACTATGCATTTTTGAAGTTGAGGTAGACTGATTGAAGAACGAGTGGATGAATTTGTAATAGAAAAGTATATTGAAATAATTAAAGGTATAAGTATAAGTATAATGAATAAGTATAAGTTTATGCTGATTGAGATCCTTACTCTCTTAGTGTTACTAGACAATGGAATAATAGGGAGCACGTTTATATATATTTATAGCAAAAGGACATTACCAAACAAGTTAACCTTATAGCTTTGGCTAGAAGTTACAGAGAACATAAATAGAAATCTGTTTATTAGTTCCTTTGTTCCTAGACCTCGCAACCCAAAATATAATGTATACTTAAGGGTACAATAATATACATCGCTCCTTATTTAGAATATTTCTGCGTAATAGCAGTCTCCAGGTCACGGATGTACATAAATAAAAATGTAGAATTTTTCTTCAAGTAGTTACTTCAACATGCATAAGTACTCGCGTGCAGCGAACTTCGTCGATGCAGATTTCTTTTGCGTGTTAACGCACTTTCGATGTCCCCTCGAGTTGTTCTTTCAAGTTCTTTCTCCTGTAAAACCATCATAGGAATATGAAAACATTTTGCGCGACCAGTTAACACGATTTGTTGCATGTGCGCGACAGAAAAAAGTGGACTAGAAACTGATTTTCTAGTTTATCGCGAGGATAATCGGAGATCGCGAGTGAAAAACGTGATAAGCCTGTACTTCTTATTGTCACTGACACATAGAGTAATTTCATTCTTGAAAATCTTTGCAGCTATAAAACGCGAGAATCGATACTTCTAATTTGTAAAAGAATAAAAAACGAATTTCTCTTCGGAAGAACTAAATTTCTGCTTGATAAAAAACCTTTCTACGCGAGACAGGTCAGAGAATTTCTATTTCCAGACGGGTTAGTCGGAAGATCGCAGTCGAACCTCGGGAAAGTCAAGAAGGAAACCGTGGAAACCAATAAAAGAGCCGGTTACCGGAAGCGCTCACCGATAAAAGAGAGAATCCACGAGCGTCGATAAATATCTCGCGAGAATTATCCTGTTTACCGAGTTTGGTCCACGAAGGATCCTCGGACAATGGAAAAATAACGAAATTTCATCCTTAAAAGCACAAAAACACAAATCGACTCGCTCCGTTTTCTCTTCTCCTATCGATTTCCCTCGAAAACGTATGGAAAACCACTGACGAAAGATAATCGACAACACGTAGACACACGCCGTGAACTGAATTTGACGAGCCACCGGCAATAATCGGCGACTATTGTTGCTCGTTTACTTCGAGTAATACTCCGTGGTTATTTCGAACGGACGAGATACCGCGTAAAACCAGGAGGCAGGCAAGAAAGTCATTTTCTTGGTGGCGAAACTGCTGTTCGACGGTAGAGAGGACAGAAGGGAAGGAAAGGAAACATAACAACGAATGGCACAAAAAGGAAATACGCGAAGAAAACCAGTGTCGTGTAAACGCACCCTTTACAGCGGTCTTTCGTGAGCTGTTTCCTATAAAGAATTTCGTTATAACGTAAATAACCACCATTATTACGGCTCCTCGCTATCAAAGGAACTTTTCATTCTGTTAGTTACCGTAAGAGAAGAAAGGGGATCGGACTAAACGACTGGTTTTAAGAATATTGAGCAAACCGGGCCTTTTATGACTTTCTCGAAATTACTCGATACCTTGGAGTCTTAACGTGACAACATCGACTACGACAGAATCATTTTTAGCACTGGTATCACTTTCTTATTAAACGCGCCCGATGTTTAGCGTAGTACGTACAATAGAACCGCATTTATCTGAATTCCATATTTCGACATATTTTGAGAAATAACGACGGTAATTTTCAGTACAGTAGAACTCCATTTACGTTGGAACTCCATTTATCTGAACTTGTCAGAGAGCAAACAGTTTATGTAATTGGAGCAATTATCCCCACTACCTACTATTTTTCATTCATATAATAGGAGCACAGGTTCAGATAAATGAATCCAACCAGCAAAAGCTCAGTTAATCGAGCATTAATTAAAATTTCGTTCAGATAAATGCAGTTGACATAGATGGAGTTCTGGCGTATCAGATATTCTAACTGCGCAAAATAACGTAGATACGCGCTTAATAGATGGTGCGCCAAACACCAATAAGACGTTAAGCGAACGTCGTTACTCCAGTTATTGCGCCGCTAAGGATAATAGCCTCAAAACGTTCGAACTAATTTCACACAAAAGCAGACAAGAAAAAACAACGACCTACTGTTCGATACGAAAAACAAAGCAGCGGAATCACATCGCGTGTCTCGCTTTTAATTAACACGGTCGAGGAAACTTTCAATCGGTAATTGAATCAACGAGACTTTTTAATTTCTACTTTCGCGATGACGTCCGAAATTGCTTTCTCGGTGAAAACTCAGCCGCGATGAAAACCAAAAGAATTTTAATTGACGCGCGACGTTTTTCGACGTTGGCCATGCGAGAAGGAACAAATTGTTTCCTATCGAACGTTAACTTGACGGAACGCCAACTGTTATACGAGACTCAACGAGTAAGTTGCTTTGAAATCGTCACCAGCTTGATTGCATTTTCGCTGTCTTTTTTCCTTTTTCTATCGAAAGCATATTTCCCTGATGGCGAATTCGTGTTTTGAATAAAATACGCCAGCCAAACTACCTACATACTACGTTACTACCGTATTATCTACTTCTCTTCTGGAAGAACGCGCGCCTCTTTCCAGTTAGACGGCTTTATCTCCTGTCCGCTTATTAACCGCGATTTCCACTACCTGTGTATGCACGCTTAGTGTGTGTTACCACTTACTGTACCGGGTGTCAGAGAAGAGATAGACTTGTCAGACTCGCTTCGCTGACTGGTTGAAACGTTGATTCGATCAGTTAGCAATGTCAGACCTTTTGATCTTAAAATTGTAAGTATACGAGTGAAAGCATATAGTGCATGCAGATAAGTAAATTTAGCTATCGCAGATGAACGGATATAAGAAAGAAAAGAAGTTTTATTTGATACGTTCATAAAACATTTTACGCGCGATATACAAACTCCTGTTAGATTTTTCATTTTTACGCACATAACTGCGTTCCGAGAATATCCAGCGTCGCGCCTTTTAGTTGGATCCTGTCATTTTATAGTTGGGAAAATACCCAATTTACCGTGAAAGTTTCAGCAACGCGGCAACAACTCAATTATTTTCTCTGAGTACGAGGTGTAAAAAGCCAACCATGAAACGTTGTCTCGCTTCATATTTAATCCGTTTTTCCAACTCGAGATGGAGAAGCCATTTTCCTTATATTCACATCGGAAACATTCTGGTTATAAAAAAGGGAAAACCGACGACGGCCGGTTAATTTGTAACCGACTAATTAATAACAGGTGACTTCAAAAGGAGCATCGTGTTCAGTGATAAAAGACTCTCATTAAAATCTAGTAGATTTAAATAATTACACGAAGCCGATTTAAATTATGGAACGTGAAGCGCATAAGTTAAAGTAAAATGAAGCCTTGTGTAACTTGTATTTGCTGTTTCCATCTTCTCATTATCTGGCTTTCAGCATTACCCCCAGCTTTGAAAACGTTTAAATCGCGTTAAAGCTGCATTAACGTTATAATTACGATCGATTTACAATTGCGTTACGTAGAATAAGAAGATAATACTATTTTTATGCTATATGTTATGGGGATTACAAGCACTTAACAGTTTGTACAATGGTTTTACTAAAGTTTTATAAATATACATTACGACAATACTGAAGATACTATTAAGTGTTGCAAATATTACAATTTTGTCTCTCTCTCTCTCTCTCTCTCTCTCGTATTTATTGGCACGAAAGTTGATAAAAAATTGAGTACGTGTGATAAACGTTTCATTACGAAGATTGCAAATAGTAATCGGTGGATAAAATCCGAAAAATTGAGTCCTGTGGTAGAAAAATATAAATTCCAATGAAAATCAAGCGATTAATGGAAATTTAAAAGCCGATTCGGATTTACTAAGCGATATTTAAATGAATATTCTAACTTTTTCAAACCTGTAATTTTGATTAATAAGACATCCCTTTGTCCACTCTCGTTGAAGATTAAAATTCTTTTTCCTCTCTTATACCACTCTCGTTAAAATTAAGTTAAACGAAAATTAAGGAATATCGTATAAAATATGCTGAGCGGGTAAAATTAACAAAGGAGCCACCGCCGAGCTCACGGCGTGTATCTCACTTAATCATTCCCCTTTGTTTAAAAGGTGATTTGTTTTCCATAAAATTTCATGTTGCCACCGCCGACGTTATATCGCCACGCGATTAGTATAATAACGTTGACGTCATGGCAGCTGCACCATGGGAATCAGGGATGCCAATCGGGTTAGACGAGAGCCGAAATTCAATATTTACACTGGCACAGAAACTCTACGGTAATCAGACCGCCGAGTAATTGGTAACGTTGCTTCTCAAAGCGGAACCTAGTGAAATGCAGAGGCGCGCCTCATTGCTCTTTGCTTTGTCCCCTTGTGTTCCAGAAAACTTTTTATTCATCACTAGGTACTATTTCGTGTACAACCTTAATAACATTTAGGTATCGCGTAGCTTTAACCGATAATCTCTTTCGACAATTCTCTTTAGGCCATAATATATTATAATCTTTAATCTAAAATTATAACAGTATTTAATATCAACAATACCTATTAACTGGTTTCTTTTATCATTTAATAGTACTCGAAAAGCATTCCTAACCGAGAACACCGTGTTACACCCGATTTACCTATCGAATAAAATAATATTTATAAAAAAGCATCTATAACGAATAAAATGATAATTTGGTATATTATAGTAAATACGTAATAATTCAATTTTTACGATTATTTTTCTGCCGCAATATTTTATTTTCGTTGTTTGACACGAAACGAAATTAGCGTTAATGTACGAGCTGATTAATTGTCTGTCCATAATAATTTTCAAAGTAGGGAGGAACACTCCACGCGAGCATGTGAATGTAATTCGGCTCGTATAACGACGAGTGTTAATTAACTGTCTATCGTCCAGTGCTAAGTGTTCTCAAGTGTTATGATTATGGACGTATTACCCGCTACAATCAGTGGCTAACTAGCGGCACACAATACAGAAACCATGCAAATGCATGAACAATATTAATAATAATCCATCCGAATCCACTTTACTCTATCAAAGTCTTCGATCCTACTCAATACGACAAGCGTTAAATATGTATGTCATGAATATACGAAATAAGTAGAAAGTATGGTTTATTAAAAATGTTTCTATCAAGAACTCGTCGCCTTTCATCTTCGGCTTATATTTCTCACAATTTAATATGTTAGAATTATTAAAATATTTTAAAAAAGGTTAAGAGTTATACGTGTGTTTTTAGTAATCTCTCATAGAAGTAAGGTTGTAAACTATTCGTAACATTTGCTTTAATTGTTTTCAGTTTTGGTCTGCCTACGTTCCATGCGGTGCGGCACAGTTGAATGCGGTTCAACTTTCCTTGGAACAGATCGACGTGATCCGCCGGCTCGCCGAGATGAATGCTCAACATTTAACTTTGGTTACCTCCGTCAAAGGTGAGCTTCGGAACTTCAATTCACGATCAGTTTTTAATTGCAAAACATTGATCTGGAAAATTTGCTTTACATTATATCGTAATGCGAGTATTTGAATCAAAAGTTGAATCTTATTTTTTTGAAATACATGAATTTTTTTAATTATTAAATAGTATTTTGATTTAGTAATCATTGGCCCAAGTAATACATGAAAAGTGAATTAATAAACTTGCTATGCGAATGAAATTGTTGATCGCACTAGTTCTACTACTTTAACTGTATTTTATCGAAGCTTCAAGATCTACATATATAGAGCAGCATACATTTAATATAATTGAATTTATTCTTTCAAACGTTAAACTATATAACAGTTTTTATTTCACAATGCAAGATATAAGATTTAGAGTTTGTTCGATTCAACTTACGAAGAAGAGATAAGAGCGTCTTGAGAAAGATTGGTACACAGAATATCAAGGTGTACGTAATGGTACAGGCAATATTTATCAGGTACGATTCCCTAAGGTTGCTACAGAAATAAAAAATGCAGCTTCATAGCACTGAGAAACAGAAAAGGAGCGAGACTTACGTTCTACGAACGAACAATGCATTACCACGGATTTCGAAAGATTTACAATTCTCTATTTTACTACAGTAGAAATTGCATCGTGGAATGGAACTCCGGTGTTGTTTGTTCCTTATTTAATTATTACTCAGGCTAAATTATATGTACGAGAGCATACTAATTTAACAATTCTAACAATTCGTAAAAGTTACTTTGGAAAATGAAAATGTAATATAATAAAAAAATAAGAACTAAGTGTAGTAAACAAATCTCATCTTTATTCTTTCAAATAATATGAAAACTCATTTTTGTATATAATATTTTCCAAGTGATTTACAAGATGAACAATTATGTTGTAACAGTCTTGCATATAATTGGAAATCAATAAAATTAAAAATTAATGTTACGTAAATAGACGTGTGACTCATTTTAATTTACAAAAATTTAATGACTCATTGAAGCTAAAGATATTTTTGATGAACAAGCTGTGCAGCTCTTGAAGATGAATAGCCATATTTTAGTAGCAGTGTATATGTTAATGGGTAGAGAGTTGTTGAAACGAGTCGCCCCTCGTATAAAATGAAAGATATTCAACGAATTGAACAAAGTATAATGCAATTATAAGTTTCTATAATTACCTTACGAAGTTTATACAAGCGATAGAAATTAATAATTTTGAGGAACTCGGTACAATAACAGTCAATAAGCAGTAACAAAACAGATTTTCAAGTTTAAGATGTTGCTACTTGTTCTACTGATAATTAGATTGCTAGAATCGCGTACCAACTGCAAGTAACAATGGATGCAACAGAAACGACAGAGCCGGGTAGGAAGTTTGTTCTCGAGGAAACTCAAGAGGACAAAGGAAACTAGTATTAATTGCTCGATTTCTCTGAAGCAGTATCATTCAAGAGGAAAGTAATTATTGGTTCCAACTTGGTAGCACCGTTTCATATTGTCTTAGCTTTACCGACGGTTGAGAAAAATGTTTGCTTATCGGCGGTTAGTTAATCGATAAAATTGCCTTCATGCAAATTTTCACGTCGTTTCTATTCTTTCCTACATTTTCTCACTAAGTTAACGAATAAAGTAGTGCAAAAATACACCGTAACTCGCGGCTTTGGTTCCACGAAAATATCCTATTTGCTCGTTCAAATCAAACAATTTTACAAATCGAGCAAACAATTATTACACGTTTTTAAAAGTAAATTTAGTTTCGTTCATTATTGCGTAGATTGATAGCAAAATTCCGACGCACTTGTATTTCGTGAAATATGGCTTTGCCAGGAATACGCCGAATATTCTTTCGCGAACTCCCAACTCTAAATTAAAATTTTCAAATATCATAATAAAGTTCAGTCCATTCGTCGACGGCGACGGTTCTATTAAAAATATGATAAAATCCTGTTTGCCGCCAAAGACATTTCCTCTCTCATCCAGCTTTGTTCGGTCAAACAATACGCAAGTTTTGGACTTTTAAAAACGCAAAGTTATTCTCTCTGGCAAAGAGTTTGGAAAATTACCACAGGGAAGGACGAGAGAGAACGATAAGGAAGAAAAACAAAAACGAAGGAGTCTATAACCTGCGCGAGGAAATTTGCAAAAGTTTCGGCGACAAGTAACCCACGTCGGAAAGCTGTCAGCCATTTTCATAAGCTCAAGAAACTCTGGCAACTAGGAAACCGAATCGGGGTCGCGAAAAGAACATCCAACGGAAAGTCAGGAATAGAACTTTTCACTTGTCTTTTGAGCCTCTACATGCATTTTCCTTGAATTCTCAACGAAGCCAGACAGTTCCACGTGGAAACCATTACCAGGGTAACGTAACGGAAATATACGAAATTAAATAAAACCAGAAGCCCCGTAGGGAACTTCTTGACAAGTTATGTTTATAACGCAGAATCCTTACAATTGAAATTTTAACCACAGTCCTGGTTCGAGATAATCTTCTTTTTCATAGTTGAAACCTGAAGATGATCGTAAAACCAGTCTTAATTTGCTCTTAATCTAAAGTTTATGATATGGACGTTAATATTTCAGTATTGTACAGTATGAGGCAGTACAACTTAAATTCGACGCACGCTAAATTTTAAACCAGAGTACTTAAAAAAAATATGATGCTCCGTAACAAATCCTATCAGAGTTTTGTAACATCAATTTGCAACTTAGTATCGTGTCAAATGCGGTTTCTACGCTCACGCTTTTCTTTTGCAAAAGAACCACCCTAATATTCCCGTTGAATATTTTACGACCCCATTTTTTATCACTATGGGGTGAACAAAATTCTTCGAGTACTTTGGAAAGAGAATTTATCTTCGATGAATGGTCAGTACGTTAGCATAACTTCCAATTGTGTGACCTATTTTAAACTTGCACTAGATTCTTAGAATTTCGCACTCGTATTTGAAGTTTGTGATCTACATCTCGAAGTTCGTATTTGAACTTCAAATAGAATAGAAATGGACGTTGTACTCGTGTTAACGTTTTTAACTGAGCTACATATGTCAATTTATTATTGACTTACATACATATATTACGATTGCAGGTATATACATATATATTAGATGATAGTTGAGCCTTCCATATCCGAACTAATAGGAAGACAAAAATGTTTGCATAATAAAGCTTCTTTACTTTATAAAATTTATTTTACAACTTACTTTACCTTTATTTCACTCCACAACGTGAAATAGTGCGGAAAATAGTGCAAGTTCCAAAACAATTGTCATTTCAATTTCTGTCATTGCAAGTAACTCGGAAGGTTGGGTACAAAGAGTCGTCGACAGAATTTTGTCAGTTGGAATTGCAGTGCGTACTCACGGTGCAACAAATGTAAAACAAAGGTCGCGTTATGCATGCGCCGTTGCAGAAAAATGAGAGGAGGACGTAAGGCAAGTGCGACAGTCGGAGTCGAGCGAAGTATAGCAAACGCCTTGTTGTAAAACTTCTCACAAGTAACCTGCTCCAGAAAGCTGTCAACCATTTTCATAAGCTTGAGAAGCTCCGCCAAGTGAGAAACCGAAACAAGGTCGTGGAAGGAAAAGGGCAGTAGGTGGAAAAGAAGGTGATTCGTAGAGAAACCGGTGGTTAAACTCTGCAAAACCTCGTATGACTGATCGACGTATTAAATTCATACTTATATGGATACTTATCATTGACTGAGGAAAATCGATGGTGGAATAGTGCGTAACGATCACCTAATCTCATAACGATACAACAAACCAGATACAAACAAAATCAAAATAAATGGTGAAATTAAGAAATTACAAATTGTTCAGTGAATGAAAAATTTAAAAAAGGTCAGATAAGATTCACGTGAGTTTCGACCAGTTTACGTCACGTGTATGTAACGACACGATTTTATTCTGTATTTTCATTTCATTGTTTAAAAATAGGCAACGATAACTGCTGACAACTACATAAGCACAACTGATGCTGGGTAAATAAAAAATCGAAAAATAAAGAGCCTCCTTCATTCAGGAAGAAAATACAATTCTGTAACCGTTAAAACGAACAAGCAGCGAATTATTTGCGTACTTACGTATTCTTCACTCGATTTGAATAATCTAGTATGAGAACACTGGGTCTTGTTCAACTCGTTCCAAGCAATTCCTTGATACCTGATTGGTCTACAGTGATAAGAATTTTTCTATGCAAATCCCACCCACTTTTCTGCCCTTTTAGAAATTTGCGGGCAACATTAAAAAAACCAACAAAAAATGACAAAAATAATTTTACCATGGTTTTTATTGAAGTAGAGAACGAGTTTGAGGGAATATTTGAGGAGAAAAAGGGGACATTTTATTGGAACAGAGATTAAAAATACATATTTTTCTAACTGACGGCACATCTTCAAATTATTCTGTTCTTTATTATTATTCTGCTCTTTCAATCACGATTATATCGATACATCAATAACGTGTTTATTTTTCTCAACGAGCTTAACCTATCCTTTCCTGGTGAAAATAAATAAAAAATATGGGCGATTTCAAATATACGGATGCAATGAACGTACTAAACAAAGTGGTATTTTTTCGTATTGCGTAGGTCTTATCGAAGCGCATCGAGAAGGCAAAATCGCAAGTCTTATCGGGGTGGAAGGTGGTCACTCCCTGGGGAATTCCTTAGGTGTTCTCAGGACATTTTACGGCCTGGGCGCGAGATACCTTACCTTAACGCATGCTTGCGATACTTCCTGGTGAGTACATTCCATACCACTTTCGAAAGATCCAAAAAAATTTATAGTCAAACTTCTAAATAAAGTTTGGGTAGGAACGGAGGCAGATGTTTTCGCTATGGTCCTATATTCATAAATCAACAGCTACGATCGAACAGGGTTAAATTTTCAGTTTCAAACATTTAGTGTTAAACTTAACGAACAAGCTAAGTTGGATTCTAAATTTATTTTAATATTTCAATATTCCGTGTATAGACTTTCAAACTGCCTAATTGAGCTGATAAACTTTTAACTGCCTCCGTATCATTTTCTATAATATCAGTCCATTAATTATGTATCAAAATATACTCGGTACAATTCACGTTGCGATAAATCGATAATCCATTCGAGAAGCCAGAATCTACGAGCAATTTAATTAACGATTGAATTACAATACACGCAATTTCATATCGAAATGTTGTCATTGTGTCGACCAAGTGATTTAATTCAGGTTTCTATACGTACGTACATACATCTGCAAAACCGCAATGAGTGGCATAACAAAGAATAGAATGATTTTAAATATAAAAATGAATAAAACATTTAGGTTACAATTCTCGTTTCGGTTTCATAAATTTTCACTGTAAAAGATTGATCGTACAAATTTTCGGAGTGCAAGTATTCAATGGAATACTTATAATAATAGCGGAAGGAGTGCATTAGTATTCAATGGAAAAAGTTTATTGCTGCCAATATTAGTCGACCATTCTATTCGTATGCTAATTCTTTTAATTCTATTCTTAATTATACTACCGAGTACAAAATATATCCTGTAGAAATATAATGGGATCCTGAAAGAAACGTACAAAAGAAAAATGGTATTCTTTCGGCTCGGTGAGAAAAAAGGAAGTCCCGAAAGCATTGCTATCAGACCAAAATCGCACATTCAATTGATTCCGTACAAAACATTTCTCAACCAAAGGACCCTTTTCCATTTCAATTAATCGGCCAGTGAAACTTCTTTCGTCCCGCTCTTTCGTCAAATACGACTACTACGAGTACTTTTTACCAGGTCGTTCGGCCCCGCTTTGTACCGTGATCCATCGCCGAAGAAAAACCTATGCCATGGCCGATCAACCTGAAAGAGCTCGACGCAATCTGAAACCTTGGCGCACAGAAAATTTCCTCCATCTCAGCGATTTCAGTACCCTGCCAAAAACCTCCATTCGCGTCTTACGTTCGAAGAAATGAACGGTCAAAGGAAGCTTGTTTCGAAAGGAAACAAAGGAACTTTGATTCTGATCGACAATCCTGTCTCAATACACAGCAAAGTACATCCCCTTTCATCGATATTAGGACATTTCTTGATCCCGAACTATATAAAGAAAAGATGAAGTTCAAATACTACATATTCATTTAAATTCATTTATATTTATATTACATTTGTTCGTATTCATTTCAATACTATTCAATTCAAATCAAAACTTTACAACGGCGACAAAAAGTACTCGTTCTTTTATTTTCCGATGTAGCATTTTTTATCAGATTCTATACGTTTCATTCTCTTAGAAAGATCTCATAGAAAAATTTCATAGAAATTTGTTAAATCTTTGGTAAGACACTTACGCTTTGACAAATTTCACATGTTATTACTGTAAATTAACCAAATTGTCCAGAGTAAAGCAGACTCGTTAATAGTACATAGCGCGTATAGTAATTACCCGCATAAAAATTCGTAAAAAGGTTCCTCGTGTTTAGAGACGAAAATTCATGCGAAAGTTCCTTCTTATATTTATTCGATCCTAACTAAGCAGTGAATGGACCGAAAGATGCCTCAATGAGTCCACGGATTCCCGTACGTCCGATAACCGATTCCTTTTACGAGAAGTTGATCCTTCGTAGGAATTTCTTTCAGCATCGATTCCCTCCCTGCATCGAACAAGTTTCGTGCGGTTTCCTTTTCAGTCGCTATATTTCAACGAAATTCCCGGGTTTCGCTATACAGTTCAATCTCCGGAGACCCGATCTGGGTTCCCGCATTTACAGCCCGCAAAGTTTCTTATTATTTTCTCTCTGTTCGCGGGAATCCCGAAATCGTCGCGCTCGGACTTTCCAGAAACATGGGATTGCTACTAGAATAATGTCGAAACGAGCTAGAAATGTGAGTTCCTTGAGGACATCAATCGTACAGGCAAGTTTTATGCGTCCCACGATACCCCACGCTCTGTACCGAGCTCCGTTGTAAATAAAGCTTTTCTTCATGCATCTCTTCAATTCTGTCGGGTTTTACCCTGGCGAACGGCAAGGTAAACATTTTAAATCCTTGTTCCTGCGAGTCGTGTAGTTCTGAGATACGGTGACTTGCGAAAGTATTTGAAAATTCAACGTAAAAAGTCTTTTATAGATATATCGTGCGTTTTATATGGAATTTTTTACAGTTCTGTTTGCTCCACAACGAGTAGATTGTAGATTTTTAAACATTTATAGGAAACCTAATTTGCAAAAATACATAAAATTTTCAAAGTCAAATCTTAATTATGATATTTAGGGTGTGAAACAAATCTTTGTTCCATTAGGTCTACATCCAATTTAGGTACAATAAATCTCCGGCTCCATTTGTTTAACAGCGTCCATAAACACATGAGTTTACATGAATTTGACTTCTTTAATTACTTAAATTTGTATCCCAGTGTTGATAAATTTTTGTTGGTACCATTCACGAACAAATACCACTCAGATATCCGACAAAAACTAACAAAATTATCTTACCGGTAGAACAACGAGTGGAATGGTTGAAAACTCGATAGATAGAAGCTCGAAAAACGTATCGAACGCGGCGGATAGGAGCAACGGAATAACAAGTTCCTTTCAGATAGCAGATACGCCGCTATTGAGCATCAATTTTGCAGAGAACACTTCGCGAAGCTACAGACCTTAAAGCGCATCCACAACACGACCTACATACTTTCCACACCGAAAGCTCACCATTAAGATAGAATAATTCCTGTCACAAAGCTGTAATTTATACCCTCGAGAGTTTGCAACGAGGAACGAGCCGGCTATGTATCCGTCTATGATCGTGAATGCAAAATGTACTACTCGATGGCCGATATCGTTGCCCGTAACTAACAGTTCGAGTCCAAAGTATCAGACGACAATAGCCGCCGCGTCGACCCGATTCACAGCCTGCTTTTCAATCCTTGCCTACTTTACGAGCCCCTCGACGCCGTGGCTGGCGGCACTGTAAATAAGAACCAGAGTCACGTTGTCCTCGAACAAATCTCTGTTTCGATTCTACATATTTTTCTCTTCTACAGGCCTAATGCGCCCTGCTTCGCCGCAAGGTGCCACGGATAAGGAAAAGTAGATACGTATGTGAGGGGAGCATGTGGAGAAAATTCTATTTAACGAAATTCAATCTCCGTATACAACGAATTCGTGTACATACTGTAATTGCGTTGGCTGAAAAGTTAGGGATCAGTCGAGACTAAACAAAAGTACAGTAAGTAGGGAAGTAAGTAGTTCGATTATCCGAACTAATTAGTTACAGATTAGTTTCAAATTTGACCAATGTAATCGTGATAACTGTGTCTCGGTATCGTGCTAACGAAATTTCAAAATATTTTCCATAACACACATAATATATCCATGAAAAATTTCTCTAAGTGTCCCAATATTTTCGTCAGCCACTCTGTTTTCAAAACAATCGTTTTCTTGCGACGATGCCGGAATCGCTTTACAGAAAATGTTACGTAGGCCTAATCGATCCCTAATCCTCGACCTCCGTCTTTCCATCTTTTTCTCACGTTCTCCTTTGTCTTCGTTCGCTATTTCCTCGTGGGAACGGGGGATTGCCAAGACGATTGGATTTCCCGCGGTTCTCGATGACGACGAACTGTCGACCCTCCTTCCTCTGAAAACGTTTCCGCGGCGACATCGGCATCGAGGTGAGAATCGACCGGAGAAGAAAGATTACCGGCTTTCGTGGCTCGGATTAAATTTTCTATGGCTTCGCGAGTTGCCGACGATCTTTCGATCTTTTACTTTCTGAACCGCGACCACCCCCGAACGATTCTACGCCTCTGCCGAACTGTTCTTACGATCAGAAATTGCTTTTCCGCGCGGTGATAAATTATTTCTCGATTTTAAAACGATTCGTAGGATTTCGACCTGGCATTTCCTTCCTTTGGTTAAATGAAATTTTTCCATTGGTAAATGAAAAATTAGCTCGTGAGAAATCCATGTTTACCGAGTGAACAAAAACAGAAGCGTGTGTATTAAAAAATTATTGAACCTTCTGGCTGCTTTACGCAAAAGAAGAAAGGAATTCTAACAGACATTTTCTTGGCAGGGCAGTCTGTTCAGTTGGCGAGACGAACAGTACCCAGGATTCGACACCAGGCCTCAGTGAGTTTGGAAAGGTAAGTTAACAAACAAAATCACCATATACGTGCATATGCAGGCAACAAGGGAGAGAAATGATAAGTCACAGTTCCCTGCTTTACAAAAAGATAATTTTTAAGTCGAATAAACTGTCAATAAACAATCCCTCTTGCTGTCTTCGTACGTCATAATGAGCAAGTAATTTTTAAATCAAATTCCATCAAATTTTAATTCCATTGGAATAAATATTAATACATCGCTTGAACTTATAAATCAATTACGCGAAATATTATATCTAAACTATGTTAATCGTACTCGTTAAAACGTAAGCTGTACGGCGATTATATTAATAACTGTGCCATCAACGACCAAAGTAGTACATGAAAATGTTTTCTTGAAAAAGATATTCCATCTCATTTAACATTTCGCTGGGAACAGTTTCTACAGCGTATTGAAAACAGGTAGGCGGGCAAATATTAAAGAATGATCGATCGATCGTCTCCGAGCGATAAACGCTATATTTATAAGTAACCGTAGTACTCTCGATGAACGAAGGTAAATAATAATCAATGAAAAGCAATCAATGACGATGCGCGTTCTATTTACGCCACGTTTCTTCATTCTTCCTGAAGTTATAAGCGCGTGACCTATTTTAATAGAATCTCGCGGAGAAGTTTCAATCGTTAAAACGGAATGGGGAAAATTTTCCAGCCGAAATTCGTTGCACGAATCTCGATATAGCGACGACAAAGATAAAAGAAATAAAGAAAAAGAAAAAGAAACACTGGTGAATTTTTTTGTGAACAGAGATGGGGACGAGATGGAGCATTTTTTATCGATCTTGCGGAATTTGCACTCTCTCGGTGGTAGTCTCTGTCGCGTGATAAAAAAAAGAAGAAAGAAAGGGGTTGGAAGCGGAAGAGATGCAAGCGAGAACGTAAATCAAATAAGCCATCTCTGCTATCTTCCCCACCACCTTTGCTTTCCAGTATTTCCATCCCTCCTTCGCTAATCTCTCCCCTTCGAATTCTCGTCTCGTTCTGCTGGATGCTGCCCTTTCCACCGTTTTCTCTTTGTTACTCCCCGTTCTTTCTTCTTCTTTGCCTCTTTTCCCTCTCATTTACATGCACACCACCGTGGACCACGGTTTCCATTGTGTCCGTGTGCAAACTACATTGCCAGACATAGCTCGATTGTTCAAGCACACCATCGACTATATTGAAACAACGTCGGTACAAAATCGTTATTGCGAAGGTACCACATGGCAACCTTGCTAGACAATTTACTACAAAATTCCACTAATCCGAGGATTTCAAAGCTATTCCCGGTTGTCTTGCTTCTCTCTCCTGCTGCACCTTCGTCTCGACCCGCTGTTACGATACAGACTGTAAATAATTTCGTGATGTAACCGAGTTCCCGAAAGGATTTTCCTCGGGTTTGTTTCTTTCGATATTGAATTCGAGTGGCTTTCAATACCACTGTATGACATTACGTAAGCATCCGGCGACGACGCGAATCTTTCGTATAAATCGCTGGGAAATAATCTAATATTTCGTTCCACGCCGCTCGCGAGGAAATTGCGTTGTCTATGTTATTCGATGGCACAAGCTATTGATGAAAAAAACTGACATACCGAGCTAAACATTTTTCGTAAAATAATAATATTATTAATACTTATAATATTGAAGGAAATTACTTTCCTCGCGTGCAATATAAATGTTTCAAGTACGTGCATATTTTGATTAATTTTGAAAGAGGGAGATTTAAACTGGATATTTTTACGAATTTCATATTTCTAATATTAAACGCTTTTTTCGCTAAGAATAAATATCAGGATACGTTAAAGTCTTAAATATTTGTCTATTATCGTCATTTATATAGCGTAAGGTATGAATATTCTCTTGAACAGAATAAGATAAAATTGAAAAAAATATCCAGTAGTTCGAAGTTTGCCGACCCGCATGGAGGCGAATGAAAAAGCTGAAAACAAACAGCGGTACGTTTCGTTAGAAAAGTGATCGCAAACAGACGCAAAAATAAAAGAAACTGACAGCTGGAAATCCTACGATCAGCTTCATATTTACATATTTATTTGTCCTCGTGGGCTACGTAACTTTTGCACGGGATATTTTTCTCATTTAAATACGAAACTGCATCTCTGTACCTTGTGGACCAAATATATTTCAAGAAAAGATTTCGTTTCAATGTGTATGTACACTAGTGCACGATATTTACGATATTTTCCCTGTTCCTTTTCTATTTCCTTCTTCGATTACCTAACACTCGTATTGCACACCCATGGTATTCTCCTTCGTTGCTTCGCGTAAGCACGTGCACGCTTTTCTTTATAGAATACATACACTGGGAAACGCGCTATAACTCAGCTAGAGCACGATTCTTCGCGATAAGCTTAAAAATTCAACGAAATACGTTACATTATTTTCGAAAGAATATCTTATATTCGTTGTTACTTCATTGCCCAGATCTATCAATGAAGTTTGTATAGACATAATACATACACCATAGTTTTCTTGCAAAGTTTTGGCAAATATATTTTTTAAACCATATCCTTTTGATATGCCATTTGATAATGCCAGAAAATAATCCATTTTTAAAGGTCTACGGTAGAATATTCCCTCGAATTACACGTGAAAATTATAGCTTCCGCAAAGTCAAATTATTTCCAGCAACCTCGCTAATAGAATCTCGTTATCTGAGAACACGCGAACGTTTAAATATTCGTTATGAAGAAGGAATAGCTGCGCGGAAAGGTAGCTTAAATCGATGGAAACACCTCGTCCCCGTTGTCTGTACAAAATCGCGCATACCGTGAAAAACGAACATCACTGGCTTCTTGTTAGAGCGGGAGTGCGCTCGCAAAAAAAAGACAGCGCCCATTGTGTTCCTTCTTTTCCTTTCTCTCGTATCGACGTCCCGGTCTATGCACCGCAGCAGCTTTTTTCTTCTATTTTCGCGCGATAGGAGAGGCGGCTTGCTTACGCCATCGACTAATGTTCGCCAGTCGAAATGCCGACGTTTCTTCGTCCTCTACGCTATTTTTCAACCTTACCACCATCCATCCCCTCTCATCCTTCACCCTCACGATCTCTGATTTTTCCTCTTCTCCTCTCTTTCCTCCTTCTCTCGCACGTAATACCTCGGGACCATCCCGTCTCTCGTGTTACGAGAAACTCCGATCATCTTTCTTAATCAACGCCCTGTGAAATCGCGCCGAATTAAAGGTATCTCTTAAGTCCATGCACACGTACATATATACTGACCCTTCCGGCGTTTCAGAGTAATTGCCTCCAAGTGGCACGTCTTGTAATTGTGCGAGATTGCCAGGCTCCCATATTACTTTACCGCGGCATTAAGGAGCAAAGAGGGCGTAGCAATTTTCAGCACTACGACATACTCACTTTGGTCGCCAATAATTTTTGAATTGTACAAATTCTGATTACGGAATCATCGATTAATCCCGTTCCTTTTCTTTACGCGTATGTAGAATGTGTAATTTCATAAGAAAATAGCGAATATTGTTTTCGATCGTTTGTTTGCAGTGAACGTTCGTATATCGTTAATACAAATCGACCAAAATGTCCACGTATTCATGAGTGACAGTGTACACTTTGGTTTTCAATCTTACTGAAAAAACACAACGGCCGCGCCAGAGATGAAAAAATCGGCGCAGAATAATACGTTTAAAATGTAGTGTATGTAGTGTATGGCCAGTACGTGTATATTTTCGTTTTCGAATTGCTCGCGATTCACGGGCAATTAAGTTTTATACGCTAATCGGGCTACGGTATGAAACAGAAAAGCATGGAACGGTGCATGGAACGAAGAAGAAGGTGCGCTAGGGTGGCGGATACTGGAGAGGGTGAAAAAAAGATTGTTAGAACAACGCAACCTTGTACGGTCAATGTTGCGCTCTGTGAGTTTCGTTCTGTTAATTAAAGAGCTCGTATACGTATGCATCACGACAGAATACACGGCCATCCGTTATGTCAGTTAATTTCTATAATGTCTGTGGCAGCGGCGAATGCAAAACAGGAACACGTGGCTGCTCGAAAACTAGGCTACCGAAACGAAATTCGAGTCGTTTTGCGTACGAATAAAGTTCGCCGTGGCTGAAGGTAATGCAAACTGTAAAATCACGTAATCTCTTTGGCGGCGGTGGCCGGCATGAAAATTTGCATTCTAACCGTGTTCATGGAATTACACGCGGTTCGACCGAATCCACGTATCGAAAGCCAACCTCTGTCGATCTTTAAATACGTGACAATTATTTAGCCACGTCATCGGCACGTTTAACAGTCGACGGTATTTATCCTACCTAGAGCCAAGAGTTAATTCAGTCACGTATATAACGTATGCAATAATTCCTTGAAATTATTCTTGAAATTATACAGTAGTGTCACAGTGATGTGCTGATTTAATTAAGGGTCAACGTTGCGTTAACGTAACATTTCGCTTGAAATTTCTTTTTCCATTATCGTATTGTCTGTTTTTTTCACGGTGTGGTTATGAAAGAGAGTAATCTTCTATGAAAGAGATTAGTCAATTTTCTCGTCGCTATTTTTTTTTTGTCCGTCTAGTTCTTATCATTTTATGAAGTTCAAAGGACTCGAGGTATATAAAAGTGTGAAAACTCTCCGTAGAGAAGTATTTGTATTCGTACAATAATTTTCGCAATGACTGCAGAAAATGCAATTCTTTATTCAAAAGAAAGAGTCGACGTTTAGAGAGTAAGAGTTAACGAAAATTAAGCATGAAATATGCATACTTATATCTTATTATTTTTCAGGCAGTTGTCAGGGAACTAAACAGACTGGGAATGCTAGTGGATCTCTCTCATGTCTCAACAAGGACTATGAGGGCGGCCCTGCAGACGACGAGGGCACCGGTGATTTTCTCTCACAGTGCTGCCAGGGCACTTTGCAATTCCACTAGAAACGTGCCAGACGACGTGCTTAGAAATCTGGTAAGTTCCTGTGCAACCACATCGACGTGGAAAAGTTAGGAGTGCATGGAAATGTGATAGGATAGTGCGGCAAGGTTAAGCCAATTTCGATACTCGATCAGACGAACGTTATGCGCTTCCCTTTCCATGAATTGGACATTGCATAAATCCTTGTTTCCAGTAGAATTCAATTCTTTTCAACCGTAACCTTTAGACAATAAAACGTAGTGTCGAAAGACTGCCAGAGCGTTCAATAAAAAATTAATAAAAAAAATATATATGTAAAATAGAATAGAAACAATTAAATAGGGCAAGCATAAAAATAATTAAATACAACATGACAATGTTAAATCTTACGTATTGATGAAGCTGGAATATTTAACACCAAACTTCTTATGCTTTAAATATAGTAATATATATTGAGCTGAATAATAAGATCGTTCGATGTTGACTAGCGTATATATTTTAGAAAATGTTTACTATAGAAACTGCTATTTTTGTATAAATATATTACTTTGAAATTCTTCGATTTCGCTACAAACCGACAATAACTCGATAAACACAGTATCATTTAACAAAAATATCAAATGATAGGAGAAACACTGCATGTCAATCAGCAAAGGAATCTATAGAAAAGGACAAAGCAGAAGAAACGACGTCGTAAAAAGCCAAGTATTTGGTCGCGGAAGCGAACGTAGACGAAAAAAGGAAAGGTCACGCAGAATGTTGTTGTAAACCAAGGGAAGGTAGGTGGAGAGAGGGCAGGAATTAAAATGAAAGGAAAAAAATCGACTTACACGTTCGCAAGTTCATCTGAAGGCGCCGCGACGCGATGTAAGAGTGGATCCGCCAAGAGCACTCGACGCCTGCACAAAGTGATGCAATGAGTACAGCAGGGTGCCGTGTGTTGCATACGAACGAAGCAGGTTTGACCAGCTGTAGAAAATGTGCGATGGGTGGTCGAAGATGTGTTTTCACTGTTTACTATCATTCATTTAGTCGATAAGTCCATTTCTCTTGATTTTCTACTTTTTATGTTACTCAATTGTTCACACGTTGACTGTCACGGTAATCACTGATGATTTATTAAACCGCGTTTTACTAAACTTTTTAAAATCATTAAAATAAGATAAATTTCATGGACTAAAAAAATGTTCAACAATGTGAATGTCAGAGACAACATTACGGGAGAAAAAGTGCGCGAATAGAATATAATATTTTGCAAAAATTTATTGTTATGGTGTAGTATATTTCAATCCAATGCGATTCCTAGAGTAACGTGTATAAAGTTTGCTCGCATGATTAACACTGTATGCACGTATCTATGTACATTTTCCGCGTAGAAACTATTAACCAGATATAGGAGATAGGAACCAACATAAAAGTCCTAACATTACGGTTACGAGTTTTTCTACGTCTCGGAAGAGCTAAGTAGATATTTTATTAAGACCAATGAATTTGTTCTGGACCAAGTCGTACAGTCGTGGAAAATACAGTCGTCAATGTTTTTCCTACTCTTGATTGCTCTGAAATATGCAATGTCGTATAATTCTGAAAAATTTCTGGTAAATTTTCGTTAAGCGCACCAGTGGAAATATATCAAGTCATAAATAAGGTAACCTCATATTTTGCATTTTGAGTTACTAGGGCAAAGTGAACGGCGACTGTTGAACTTAACAGACAGTAATTATTTGGTTGTAGGAATAATAAGTGTCGCTATTCAACGACAATTTTATTTTATCTGTTTTCAGGATCATAAAATATTCAATAATTATCTTCATTATATAAAATGCAGCCGAATAACATGTACAACATGTTTCTTGGGTGATTCTTTACGAAAAATTAAGAAACGAATGTATAGCATAAATCTTTTTCGTTCGAGACTTGATTTTCGAGAAAATCGAGTTCGAGTATTTGTCAAGTATATTTGAATTTAACTAATTCCAGGCTGGACAGGGGTAAATATATAATCGTTCGAATACTTTTTCCAGAAAATAAAAGATTTATAAATATTAATACCACATTTTGAAAGATAAACCGAAGCACTAACTAATCTAGTTGTCGCGTATCTTTTTCAAGCTCAGCGTTGTTAAAATCTCCAAGCAATCTCGTTGGTCCGCCCAAAATGATGGTCTTTGTACGCAAAAAAGCAGGAGAAAATAATTCAGTTTGAGCGTAAATACGGTAGCAGATAAAATTGTTAGTGAGCATTTATGATGTAATCCATGCTTAACCCACTACCGACCGTCGCGTCGTCGTAGCTTTTTGGGTCGCTCGATAAATTTTAACGTTTTAGTTACAGTTTTCCAACTGCTACATTGAAAGTTAGTGGACCGACATTAAGTTTAATCCTCTTTCAGATAATATATACTTAAAGTTCATGGCATTCTGATGTTAAATAACAAATTTTGAAAGGCGTGCGCGAACTCTGGAAATCAATTACGGCGATATAATTTTTAAAATTAATGAAATACGTGGACATAGTAACGCTAGTTATGTTAGTTAGACATGAGATACTTTAAAATTACTTGTCGATCGAGTAAGATTGAAAAACATAAAGGAAACATTTTGAGTTTAGTAAACATACATTCAATCTCCTTTCGTTTTATAATAATGAGATATAAAATTTAACATCAAATAATAAATTATAAGTGTTAACACCTTTAATGTTTAATATCAAAATTAATATTAATATTTAATGCAAAAATTAATATTTAATATTAATATTAATTTTGGCGTTGAAATTAATATTGAATATAAATATGAATTTTAACTCCTAATTATACATTTTGTCCATTTATGTAAATTTATATTTCCCATAAATGCATATATATATATATATATATATATATATATATACATTCGTAAATAGCCTAGCAATAAATCTAATAGTCGAAACTAAACTTTGTAGTCACTAGATCAAAATGTTTCCTCTATAATCGGCTATCACCTCTTGTTTCGAGTGATTGACTTACTTATAGTTCAGAAGTATATGTATACAAAAATACACACGAATATTCCTAACCGTTCCATCCATTTTGACCAACTGTTAGCAAACGTTGGCCAACGAAGAGATTATTTGGTTTTAGGTCAGCAAACAGGCGACTAGAACCAGGTCGGGTGTTTCGAAAAGTTCAGGGTTGGTCCGGTCCAGCCTCGTTGTAGGATTTGATGAAAACGCGTTACGTGCCTCTCTCTCTCTCTCTCTCTCTCTCTCTCTCTCTCTCTCTGCCCACTCTCTCCATGTATCTATCTATCTATCTATCTATCGTATCTATCTACCTATCTATCTATCTATTTCTTCCTCTGTCTTCTTGTCTGAAATTCGAAACCAGTCGAGCGGCTGAAACGTCAGCCGAACGACAAGGAAAAGGGGGTGAATTCGTCCGTTGAATGTGTCAGGTCCGTGCAAACGAATCGAGAAAAAAGCATACGGGATGAAAAACGAGGGAAATTCGAAGCGAGTTCGAAACGACCAAGAGGATATATTCAGGGCAGAAAGTACATGTTCAACGTGGCGCGGAATTCGCGCTTGGGATAATGGTGGAAAAAAGTCACACGGGATACTCGTATAAAATAATATACGAGCTGGGTCAATGAGGCTGGCAAAAAATGGTTCTGCAGAGAATTCTGTAGGATTAAATTGGGATTACAATACGTGAAGGTACATGATTTATCCGACAAGGAAGTCAACTGGCCAATGAGAATGTACAATCTGTTTTTAAAACGTTCCCGTACACCATAAACACTCGGGCTAAACAATTATCTAAATATTTACGACCCTCTACGTGCGTTAAACTTTCTTTTACGGGCAGCAATATTCCTCACGGTTTTCGTCGAGTTCGCATACAAAAGCTAAAAAGCCGAAGAAATAAATCATCAGAATTCTAAGTCAAAAGAAACTCGAATCGCGATGATCTTTCATTCGAAGCACAAGCTCTCGCAGTAATTTACGCTGTACCGTGTGGCCAAGCTTCCACAATTATTGGATTCGTAAGTGATTTCACATTAACGACACAACATTGGGTAAACTGATTGTAAGTGATTAAGTCTCGCGTGCAAAGCTCGATTAAAATTTAATCCTATCGCTGCCCTGCGCCTGCCAATCACTGACGTCGAAATGACAATTACCCTGCATCGATGCTTCAAGTTAATCTATCGGATTAAATTTGAGACGACGACAACAATGCCTTAAATTCCGTTTAACCATGCGTTCCTGCACTCTACTTGCAATTATTAATTCTTCTTTGTATATGGAAAGCTTTTTTGTATAAAATTCGTAATAGACGTGCGAATTCTTATTGTGAACTTGATGAGAACTTAAAAATAAATAGTAAAACATTATATAAATATTCTTAAAATAAAATTTGAATTATATGAAAATCAAATCACAGTCGGATATTAAGAGACAAGCAATATCTATTAATCCAATTACCTTGATTAAAATCCCAACTAATTGTATCTTTACGAGAGAGAATCAATATGTGTTTCTTATTTGCTTCACCGGTACAATCAATACTGGCTCGATCATGACGAAGCGACAAGGGGATGAGTTACACCAATCAGAGGCCGAACGATGGCCTGTCTGGTAACATGTTATTAGCTGTGCCACACTGCTGCCCCAATTAACGCTGGCTACTTCATAGTTTAAGTCAGGTCAGGTATCGACTAGACGGCAGGGCATTGTCTCTTCTCTCGATTGGCACATTCAGTAATTGTAGATAGGAGGTAGAGATAAAAAGGTCCTGATAAAACTGGATGGCCATGGCGCGCTAGTTCCAAGCATTTCGTGTTAACCGAAACGGATAAAGATCGGTCCGGTGCTTTAGGAGATTCTTTAGATTTTCATCAAAAGTTCGGCATTGACGAATCGGCCAGATGTAGCTGCGTTGCTACCTTGGACCGGATTATAAAGTTAAGTTGAACGAGGAATATAGAAGTCAGCTAAAAGGAGGAAATTAGAGTAGTTTATCGCTCTTCTTTTGTACCATTTCTATGTACTAACTTTTCTTTCTAATTAGAGTGCATCGATTACTGTACCGTAAAATCCGTAAAATCTCTACCATGCAAATTGATAAGAGAATTTGCAGAGTAACTTTAAATAATTTCTCGTAATGCTAATCTTAACATATGCGAGTAACGTAAATTCCACTTATAAATTCCGCTTAAGCTGCAAATTATTGGTTAATGGCGCAACTTAAAATTGGATAGATCAAATGAATATTCATGTAAATAGCATCGGAAAGGAGTAAAGCAATCTCATGCCGAATTTAAGCGCGACAGGCACTGGTGATACGAACTTTATAACGTCGAGCGAGAGAAACGTTTTCATTGTACTATGGCAAAATTCGAAAAAGCAAAATTTTGTATCGGGAAACACGGCGATTTCCGATGACACGACGCGCGGACACGTCGCGTCGTGGATATTAAATGTTTCATGGAATTCCGAATCAATTGTTCAAAAATCCTAGTAAGCTGGGAATATGATTTATAGCAGTTGGCGGTATTAAAATTTCAATGCAATGTGTACCGTCTCCGTGGAATGGAAGTGAAATTGCATTCCTCTGGAGTAACTTTACGATTTCTTCGAATTTTATTGGCGAGCAATTCAAGAGCTGACCACAAGACCCATACCACCTATCTACTGAAAACAATCACACAACTAAAGAAATTAAATGCTTCAAAAAGTCGGCTTGAAATAGAAAATTATCAATGACTCGGTCATCTAACAACGAGGAAGTTGTTCCTTTTACAATCTAACGTAGTTATACTAGATAGTAAATAAAACTTCCGGAAAAAGAACAAACGCGTAAACTTTTTGCGACATAACCACCGATTTCTTTGCTACCCTATAATATCGAATGCGTGCAAAAGAAAAAGCAACGAGGAACAACTTCAGATGTTCCCTTTACCAACGCTATAAGAACAGGAACATAAAAGCAAGTGGAAACAGATGATTCTGATGGTAGCCAAAGTCGTTTCCGTTTGTCTTTTGAAAAAGGACTCTGGACGAAATCAATATGGAAAGCTACGAATGCGCCCCAGATTTGAGCAAGCGACCAGCTCATCGAATTTCAACGTGCGTTTCCCAGTCGCATTTCAGAAAGTATGCCGTCTCGAATCGCAACTTTTTTAATATCGTCCAACGGCGTAGAACATTCGAATCGTAGATTGAAGCGGAGAAATCGTAAACTACGAATCGATGTAAACCGTTACTTTCTGTAACTTCCGAAAGCTTGCGTGTCTCGCAAATACTTTATCATAGCATCTTGTGCTTTTCAGATTTGTCGACCAGAGAACTGAATTTACAGATTCGAATACTTTATTCGAACGATCTATGTAATTGTTGTTTAAAGATTTCGTTAATTGTGCGCTATTGCGTTCTGTAGGTACATTTTGTAAATTACATAATACAGTGCGTCAAAATAAATTACTAAATTTATCCGAAAACTGTTATTCTACATAAATAACGAATTGAATTACGAACGATATGCGCATTTTCCACAAATTGACCCCAACAGTTACCATATATTCTGAAATTGATAGCTTTTTGTCGACTCTATTTATGAATTTTACAAACTACCAACAGCTTTCTAAATTTTTTATATATATCTTTTGAAACAGTCCATATGTATACTGCAGGAATGAGAAGAATTTTTTGAAAGCACAATAAAAATTCAATGCCTTTGTATATTCGCAGAAAATGAAATAGCTGCTTTATTCTTCTCCGCACCATTTTACAATCGCTTCTCTTTGCGCGAATAATATTCAGAGTTGTACAATCTTGGCATATCTCAGGTTAATACATCTGTTTGCAGGCTAAAAATGGCGGTGTGGCAATGGTTCCGTTTTATACATACTTCATAACGTGCAACAGTACAGCCACCATAAAAGACGTTATTGGTACGTAAAACATCATCGATATGTTATTTCATTCTTACTTAAAGCAATAGTCGGTTGTAGAAGAAACTACATTGCAATTATTAGCTTTGAAATCCTTTCCACTACGCAATAACATGCGTTTGATATACAAACGCATAGTAACATATTGTTTGATATAAAAACATTTAATTTCGAATTTTGAATTTATTATTTCGATAAATGTTATCAAACATTTGCAAATGCTGAAAATACGGATATTTCTAAAAAGTAAAAATTAAAATTCAACATCGATTGTGAACTGATTTGCGAAGTACGCAAGATAAGATAATTTATAACTGGACTGTTGACTGAAAGATTGAGATTGACATCATCATGCTCTGCGTAGGAGCTGAGAATTAAAAAATAATTGGAACTTAGAATCCTTGAAATTCCGAAAAATTACCTCAGGAACCTCTTTAGTCCGAACTTCGGCGAAATGAACACGCGACATTTCTATCGAGAGGAATAATGTAAAACAATAAATATAAGAATGGAATAACTTCTACTATGTTGATAAAACACATTTATGTTCGAGCTGAACAATGATTCGTTTCTTCTGTTCGATCGCGTTCACGTAAATTAATGTGAAACTGATTAACACGCGCGCCGGGACCAATTAACAATCAAGCAGAAACGCATTTTATTCAAATGGAGTACAGTAATGACGGTGCAGGTTGAAAATAATAAAATCAACATTTCAAATGCCACGGCACGACCAAGTTTATTAAGGACGACCACGCTGTTTCAGCACACATCAATCACATTCGAAAGGTGGCGGGGATCGATCACGTTGGAATAGGAGCCGGCTTCGACGGGATAAATTTGTAATTATCTTTCGAGTATCCTCGGCATAACAACGCGCATTCAGAGAATAATCATTATCGATACTCGGCTCAATGAAGCAATTACTATTGTATCTATGGGGAGGGAGTTTGCCAACATTTCACTGGCACACACAATGAACACTTAGGCAAACGCGTAAATCGTAAAATTGCTTCCATTGATACGAGACTGCTGAAACGAATTTTAGTGTCGAACATCTATTCTCTGAATGATAAAGGTCATTATGAATCAAACAAACCGACACTGCGATTATCGATGCGCTTTTCAGCACTCCTACCGGCTTGGAGGATGTTTCGAGGTATCCGCAATTGTTGGCTACTCTACTGGAGGACCCAACGTGGACGGAGGAAGACATTAAAAAGCTAGCTGGCCTCAATTTATTGAGGGTATTCGCTAAGGTCGAGCAGGTGAGTTGTATTTCTTGCCAATTAATTAAAATGGATATAATCAAAGAGTAAAATAGGATTTGTGCTAATTGTAAATAAGAGATATACTTGCTCAAGAGGAATAGATGGAATGGATAAGTTTATACTACAGTACATATAATATAAATTTATATTAAAAATTCGTATTCCGAATATAACGTGAAAATTATCTTTATTTGTTTATTTCGATTTATAAGATTTACCGGATAAAATTTGTTATACCAGCCACCTAAAATTTTAGAAAAAAGTAGCTAAAATAATAAGGAATCTAAGATAAACAAAATGCCCTTATCATAAAATATTCAAAAAGGTATAACCGCGGGTTTGTTACTTATAAAACGTTGAATAATTCAAAGATTCCAAAGCAATTAAAATTTACCTTCTACGCGAAATTATTATTTAAATCCTATTGATATTTATGTATATTGCCGTACGTTTTTAGCTATTAACTCTATAGATTAAAAAAAAAATGAAATTTTAGGTGCGCGACGAATGGCACAGAGCGGCAGTATTGCCAGTGGAGAAGATCAGTCCACCAGACAACTCCGCATGCGTCTACGGAGCGTCTTGATCTTCTTTGAGGACATTCACAGCAGGATTCCTCGATTTTCTACGATCGCCGAAGATTCGACACGTCTCATGGAACTATAGGACCCTGTAAACGTGCGGACTGGATCAGCTGAAAGATCGCTTTTCCCTGATAACATCTTTTTGAGTTCTCTGGGGAACTCGATCGCGCCTTATGAAAGATGAAAAATTGAACAAGAACGTACGTTCCATCTGTGAAAACTGATAAGATCGAGACCATGTGTTGAACGATCATCTTCAGGACAAGTTCAATTTTCTTCCTTATCTTTTTCTCCTCTCATTCACACGCCACGCCGCGATGAATTATGCGATTGTACTTTTTTGGCCATTTTTGACTAACTTCATGAACAAACTATCATGTTCTTCGTATTGTTGTCACACTTTGCTGTGAACATATCTGTATAATGTAACGTATAATGGTTAATTTGCTGCTATTTTAATAGCTGGATACGTCCGTCCATACTTTCAAGCAGATACATAATTATTGAGAACTTTTTATTTAGTTCCTTGTATCGATTGCATCTACGGAAATCAGCTTTTTGATACACACTACGCTTGTATTACCTCCCAAAGGAATTTTACCGAGAAATCGTGAACATTTGTTTTATTTCGTTTATAAAAGTGTTAGCACCGAAACTGTTGAAATTTATGGGAACATAAATATATTCAACCGGAAATATATTTATAGCACAAACCATATTTATTAGCGTGTTCATCTACATAGAAATTTTATACAGAAATCTGAGCTCGTCCTGAAGATATTCATAGATGAATACTTATAAGCGTAAGAAAAAGCGTTCCTGAATGAATAACTTATAATGATGCGGACAATCGAGGCGGCCAAAAATGCTTGCTAGGAAGAATTTATTTCGAACGAGGATACTCCTTAAGAAACGTTCTCCCGGTATTAATCCTGACAGAATTCCAATAAATGTTTTTCGATACTTCTACCTTGGAATAATTATATAAGATCTCAAGCGATGGATACTAGGTGGCACGCGTTCAAATGTCAATCAGAGAAAAGATCTATTAATCATGATTTAACGTTGAATAACTTGATAAATTTTATTTTGTAATTTATAACTGCATGATAATATCCTTGACATAGAGGAGCAATTAGGATATATTCGAGATAATTACTATATAAAAGAGATGAATCTCCCAAATACTACACCTATCCTTGATATACTTTCTTTTTTAATACGAATGATACGAAGATTATACCCTTAAAGACGCAGATAATCATTTGAATGCTTGCTCCTTGTCAACTTAACAAGTGCGCTTAAGACCAAGGAATTAAAGAAAAACCAAAAAAGAAAAAAAAACGAAGACCTAGAAAAATCGGCGAGAAAATAATGAAACTTTTGTAACATTTAATTAGAAATTTTGAAACCAAATCACAGAAACCAATATTTACGTATATACGATTGTTTCAAGCTTTTAGAGTTTCTATATTTACAAATGGCAAAGAATTTTTGTCATTTAGAGTTCGTCACCAAAGACCATTAAGAGGAAAGACTTGTTCGTCACTTATTAAATGTTTCTAACCTCCGACTGAAATCCTTAAAAATGTTCTTATAACGTTTGTTATAACGAGGCTTCTATTACGCATGCATGACGCAATTATTTGACGCAACTTCTGGTTCATTTGTAAACGAAATACCTTGTTAGGACTGCGAGTATCCGGATATCGATAATATTCGAATATTCAATTAATATTTGCATAAAAAATTGAATATTTCGTAGAATCAACTGCGCTATTCAATTGCCATTATTTAGATTTGCATACATATGTATATGCATACTGTGCGTTATTGAAAACACACATGAGATAATTACCTTCTTATAGTAGTGTTATATTTGAATTTTAAATAACTAAATTCTTCTAAATTCTTTAGATTCCAACCAAAGTGGATAATTTTCAATCTATATGAAACATCCTTGTGTTAAACACCTTTCTTTCACTAGAAAATTAAATAGAAAATTCAACTAATAACCGAATAGTCTTAAATTATACTAAATGCTTTTGTACCTAAAATTTCCTTTTTCGATGGAAGATTAAATTCAATATGAAATTTTTAATCAAATCTCTACTTAGCTTGGTCTTTTTGGCGTAATAACGTTCATGTTGGATACTTGAATATTATCTAAATTAGATCAAGCATTGAAAATCCGGATAAATTGGCAGGTCTATTTATTATGCTCACCAATATGAAACACTGCCAAGCCAATTTATATTGAACCATTATGACATGAGAAACTATAATTGCCGAAATCCCTTTTCGATATAGTAGTCGAAACGTAGCAATAAACTTTTTAGTCGGTAAATCGTAAAATAAAACCGAGGACTCGAGAATGACGACACGTAGAAAATACTTCTACATATCTAGAAAAGGGAACTTCTTTTGGGATGTAACTTAAATTAGAGACAGTGAGCAAGTACTAAACAAATATTTCATCTGGTTTGCCGATCGCTCTCGGACATTGCCCTAAGTCATCCGAAAATCTACGATACGCACTGAGGATCAAGAAGAGAAGGATGCGAAAATTTTGAACGAGGAAAAAGTTGAGCTGTGAAGCGAAACGCGTTGTGAAACATTGGGAAATAATGTCGGATCAATTACTATTATTGCAGACACTGTAAATATATATAACGTCGTGCTCGCATACATCAAATATTACACCGATTTCCCTAGCGTTTACTCGACGAAATTCTCGCAAGCGTCTTTGATTTTTTAGTAACGACGTTTTACCATTATCGACTTTGTAATATCACGATAAGTATCACCGGTAGATAGCAAACGGAACGCTCGATTGTGCAAATAAGGCACAAAGAGGAAAGGGAAAAAACGCAACTGCGAATCAGAAGATGCGAATGATACCGAAAACTAGCGTAGACTGTCCTAGCTTGTATGAACATTTCGACTTTTCTTACTTTTTTCCGACGTGGGAAACGCGTGCGAGAAATTTTTAGGTACCTGTAATTAACATTGTTAACGACTATACATATATATATATATTATATACATATATTATATAAAAGAAACCAAGGCGCCTTCGACAACTCGCAGCACCATTCTACGACTCTGGTAGAAGATTAATCCGTGGTGAAGGAATTAACAAAAATTCGTTCTGTATCAATCCATTTGTATCCACAGACGCATTTAAAGACGAAATATTTCGTCACACGATGCTTCTGCGACACTTTAGACGATATATCTTGCGTGTTTAATTCGCCGTCAATTAACGTCATTAATTAAACCTTAACTTTTTGTTGAGATTCCTCTGTCTCGTATTTATAACGTTTTACATCTCAAAAATATTAGTACTTCTAGTTAGCTTAATATTATCGCATTTAATCAAAAACTTATTGCACTATTGGATAGTGCTTATCATTTATTTTCTTCATATCTTTTCTTCAAGTCTATGCTACAAGATTAGTTATTTTAGTCGCTTACCCAATACGTACATAAAACACATCACGAAAAATAAACACGGATCGCGATACAAACTTATTGAACGATCTAATACAACTAAGTATTGTTTTGTACAAAAGAAAATTTTAAGAGATATATCGTCCATAGATTCGACAGGATTAAAAGAAGGGTTCAGAGGAAAACTAGTACGAATGAAAAAATTCTCAATTCAGAAAACTATAAATAAAATTAAACTCTAATAGAGAAATGTATATGCTTCTAAGTTAATTAAGACACGTCGCTATGTTGCGGGTTTTTATGCATTTATGAGAAATTTAAGGATGCAAAAATGGATAGAATACATTTAATATATAAAAAATATATAAAATACCCAAAGTACTTGCACTATCACTTGTTATAATACATATTAGCTAAAAAAAATCTCTGCTACTCCTATTCTTTCATCTATACACAATAACAATACTCGTTATTATACCTATAAAGATTTGATTATTCATAGCAAAATCTTCTACGTTCTACATAAACGCAGATATCGTTTCTTCATATTTCTGTCCTATTTAGTGTCGAAAAAAAATTCACTTGTACAACTTTTTCACTGAGCCCGCCAAATATGCACAATATATCGCGAAATGCAAAGAACGTCGAGAACAACAATTGCGTTAAAGGCTATCGGTTTATACAGCGAATGATCGTTAATTACTTTACACGAAGCGAAAGGTCTTGAGTACGATCATTAGTGGAAGCTTTTTTCCTCAAAGTAAAAATACGTACGCTTGCGTTTTCCTCGACGTTGACAAGGATAACAATTTCAAATCGACAAACAGAATTTATTGTCTACCGATAAAATAACCTTAGCGAGACAACAGGATCCTGTTGAACGAACTCTTAGCAGCAATAACACTGATAACCGCCACGTAGTGAACGATTAAGTAGTGTAAAAGACCAATAGGACGATATTTACGATTTCTAATTCGTAAAGAGTAAGTCTAGCACGTTAAAAATATTGATTGGATCGATTCTTTGAGAAATACTTGGCGTCGAGAACAATAAATTTTCCGAATGCTAAAAAAGAAAAGGAAATTCGTATTTGGTTCGCTTCTTTGATTCCGACATTCTATCAACGATGATACATTATTTATAGCTGTTCAAATTTTTTCATGAACTATGTTCGAGGGAGACGAAGTATATTTCTCAAACGATTGATTCGACGGCAGTACATTGCTCAATACCATTGATCAGGACATGGAGATGGAAACAAGACTCACTCTTGTGTTTACGATAGCGTTACAACCACACGACTCATGGAATTATTCACATGTAGACAAAATGATACCGTTCTAGTTTCGTATAGCCGCAACGGTGTATTCTTTGTATAAAGAAAAAAATGGGGAGAAAAAATAAGGGGGAAGAAGAGATCACGTTTTTCCTTCGAGGCAAATAAAATTGCCGAAGATGGGTTTCGAAGCCGCGTGAGATGCCGAAAAGAAATTAATTTCGAATCGACTCGTGAGGGAGGAAACTCTAGATAATCATTTCGAGCGTGCATGAGTACATGAGTGCAAGTGGAAGAATGAGAAATGGATACGGTTGAAATAAATCGTCGTATAATAATCAAGAGAAATATCGAACGAGTTGAAGGAAATCGATGTTTCGAGCATTTCAAAAAGATAAAGGCAAACATTTGTTTACATTTTTTTATTCTCGCGTGAGAATCAAATCGAACTCTTATTTTTGCAAATTTTATTTATCGATGATTTTCTTTTGTGAGTCGAGTATCGATACGCTGAACGATCTTTTTAAAAGGCTCGAACGTCGAACGAAAACTGTTCAACGTGTTCATTTTCTATGAATTAAATAGCGAAACGATCAAGCACGCATGCGTAGATGAACCTTCTTTTTCTGAACCGATTTAGCAAGAAAACAGAGGCCAAAATCAATTGTTCGTGTAAAGGGCGAAAGTAAAACATTTGGACAGAGAGAGAAACAGTGTGAGAGAGTGTGAGAAAGAGAAACAGAAGAACCTTAGAGATAAATCTTAACATACATAACATAAACAACACACAACTGCCTAGAAACTCAGATTAATGATATTGTAACTTACTATATTATATACAATTACAACCGACATGTCCAAACGCACAAAAGGGCAAGTTTGGCAAGACGAGACACGCGCATGTAAATAGGATATATCGACGTGTAATCCACAGATGTATATAACAGGGGATGTGCAAGAGAAGCAGTTTCAGAAACCGAAACCCGAGAAAACTTGAATCCGTTTCTGTCTGATCTTGGCTACAATTTTTCACTTTATTCCTCGAGAATGTAATACTTGCGACCATTCGTGGCGAAAAATTTTGTAGCCAATGTACGTATGAAGAGATAAATTGAACGAAGTTGCAGAATTGTGATTTTCCCATTTATTAGGTAAAGATATAATTCGTTAATAATAATCGTTAGATAATTCAGATATTTATAAAATATTACCTACATTATTGAAATTGTAGAGCTGCTTTCTTCTCTAGATATTTTCTTCCCTCTAATGTTTTTTTCCTTAACTTTTTCCTTAAAGTTGTTTCATTCCAGCGTTCTCCTTCGTAAGTTTTAGCGTTTGAAGATTTATAAGTTACTTTTAATAAAAATTCAAATTAATATTTAATGTTTAAACTTTCAACAATTGCCACTTTTAGGCTTGGATCCGATTAAATACTTGGAAAAACATAATGCTGATACTTCGTTCATTTGTCTATTTAAACTTAAACTGTTATAATGTCGAACGCTCGAGAAAAATGTGTAAGGTTCGATGATTTTAAATTGTTTAATAACGCTTCGATGCAATCAGATCAGTATGCAGTTTAGATGATGAGAAAAGTTAAACTTAGACCAGCCCAATCCATATGCAAACATACGTTTTCCAATATTAAAAGTGTACCCTACAAATATTTTTTATCTTTCTTTTTTTCGACTTGCGGCAATCTATCCTGTTTAAACCATCAATAAGGCATTTTTGTTTATATCATGTTTATTATTTTCATTAACTCAACTAGTTGTTTGTTACGGTTGAATTATACTGTTTTAAACAGAAGATTATCAAGTAGACGAATTTTGAAATAAACATTTTTTAAATAAATGAAAGTAAACAAGTTTGTTATTATGATAAAACCGATTCTCGAGCGGTTCGACAAACACTGCACGCGAAAATCTTTTTAGATGAATTTAAACTAATATAAGAGAGAGTTTACGAAATAAAAGGGCAGCTATTTACGAGAGAACGAGAGAGGGAGAGAGAGAGAGAGAGAGAGATTGTAAAGAAGACGTATGATGATAAGGAAGAGGGAGAAAAGGGAGAGAGCGAAATGGAATGTATAGGCGATTATTAAAGAGACTATGAGGATTAAAATGATATAGAAAGTTTTAATAAATTAATTATTAACGCTACAAGCAAGAGACACTATTGATACCTACTACCTAAGGAAAATACGTTTACAAGCATGTATACAATACAAACATTTACACGATCTTATACAATCATTGGGGAATACGCACGCATACATGTACACGTACACGACATACAATCCTATGAACATGAAATGGTGAGAATATGCAGTATCCCGTGCGTAAATAAATTAATCTCCATTTGACTCGAAATTGCTATAATTACGAACGTGAAATGGACACATAAGACTAAGTTACTTGCTATTACCTACATAAAAATATATATTATATATATTATATAAATAAAACAAAACAAATATATATATATATATACTTATATACATATATACTTATATATATATATATATATATATATAAGTAAAGGATGAATGTAGAATGCGAATGAGGGAGAAAAGTGACTGAGCGAACGTAAGGGGAAATGAAAGAAATCGAGCATTTTTTAAAAGAATCGTCAGGCCAATTTTTCACGTGCTATATACGCTCCGAATGGCTCTGACGAATCTAGAAAAAGAAAACATCCAAAAGTGATACGTTATTTATCAACAGTTTTAGTTATACCCAAAGTGGTAAACCCTAGATCGTGTATAAACTATTATAATTTTAGGGACTTCGGTTTGTTTGATGTTGAAAGACTCGCGGGAATGTTGAATCGATCATCGTGGACTCGTGTAACGGAACACTAAAATCGAATGATGTTTATTAGAAATCGGAGGCCAACTGCGCGTTTCTATCGCGCCCGAATATTTATTTGATCAGCTTGATTTTGAGGAAGAGCACACCATACGGTTCAACAAAGTGATTCATCACGTTGCACGATGTAGTCGATCTTGTTTAATAGTTTTTTTCTTAGAACGTGAGTTAAACTAGATTAAAGTTCTAACTCTTTGAAGTAAAAGATGCTACAAACCTGAAGAATAAACCTCGTACTGAAATAAACAGATAAAGATCCATCCAGAAGAATATCTTTTCCCACACGTACATGTCGGCTCTACTGACTTCGCGAAACATTTTTTACTATCCGTTGACGCTTCGATATTTTAAGATATTTGTCGTGAGATGCGGGAAAAATTTCTGAGAATTCAGCAAAAGTGCGAGTAATGGTCTCGGAGTTTGACAAACAGATTCGATTTTAAGTGTCAATGCAAGATAAATGGCTCGCACGGTAACAAACTCAGGCGAGAGAAATAGATTTAACGAATCGAACAAGGACAAAGGCGATAGCGATGACAACGATGATGATTTTATCTATGTTAATCTAGAAGACATTGCTGGAACAATGATTTGTACACCTTCTATGAAGGATCGTAGAATACATTATGTTACCTAATACTCGTAAGCACGCATTATCTAATAAACATTATTTACAAAACTAGTCGATACAGTGACAAAAGAATTTCTTCATTTTTCTCCCTGAAAATTCATAAATACGAAACAATAATTCGTTAAACGTATAATATTAACGTTATACAATTGATGCATATTGAATTCTTCTCGCTTAATCTTTTATAAAATTTTCTCAAAACCACATCTTCTTGAGTTTAATAAATGTCGTATAAATAGTACTAACATATCGAAACTGTTAAAAGGATAAAAAGTAAGTATACGTAGTAGTAGTATGCTAAGCTTTTACGAGCCAATGGACTTGATCAACAATTTCTTGTCGAAAGAAGTCATCCGTTTCTGAAGCGAAGTGCAAAGAAAAATATAAGAATCGATAACGGAAAATCGATTAGTCAAAGAATATATAGCTCTTTACATACCTTAAAAAACATTTGATAAAAGAATAATTTCGAAACGTGTTAAACTAAAGAAATCTATACTAACAAAAATATTATATGCATCTAATAATTATATTATATATTATATATTAATTATATATTCGACAGATATATTGAATTTTTAACAAAATTTGGTTTCTTTCAACTTTAACTTCGACTTTAATTGAGGCTTAAGAACGTATAATGTTTCGTTTATTCTATCGTTACGTATAGCATTTCGTTTCAGACTGAATATACAGTTTTTGAAATTTAATCTCAATCTCGTTCTTGGTTCAGTAAGCAAAGAGTTTTAATGCTCCAGAAAAATAGAACAAAATTGAAACATGAAATCAATTATATCTACCACATTCTCCTGAAACTTTGGAAAGCTTCGAAACATAAAAACACGGTTGGATTGAAAACGAATGGAATAATATGGCAAAGTAGCAGAACAATTGCAAAATAACTGAAATTATTTATTAGCAAAACATTTTCAAATAACTGAATCAATAAAACAAATCAAATTACCGTATTAATAATTAAACCAAAATTTTCCCAAAAGTCATCAATCTGGCTGAATCGTCAAATGCCAACTTCAGCTCGAAACAAGGACCAAAGAAGAACAGAAAGGTTTCATCGAGCTGTACCCAAAAAAGGAAGAGAAGAAGAAAAAAGATACAAAGCAACGTCCGATAAACACAATAGCACTCGTCAAATCGACGATAAGCGTCGACGTCGCGTCACGTCTCATTCGCAACGAACGTCCAAGAGAAGGAGACAGAGCTAGAGCAGAGGATCCGTATAAGAGAGCTTGCGATATAACACATCGATCTGCGTTCGCGCAAGCGTGTTTTCGGCGTCTAGCTCGAGCAGATTTTCCCCTTGCCACCCTGTATAGCCCGTGACCGGGATACGATACCAACAGGTGATGCTGGAGGAGTAGAGACACTCCCTCAAGCGGCATCGTTGATCGTCGTCCCCCGAGTCCTGATCCTGACGGTGATTTAGTAGCGTTTCCAGCCGTTTTTCCTTCTCCGGCGAACAGCCAGTACCCATCCAGGGTGAACAAGGACAAGGCTGGGGGACCGGATCTCGTTAAAGAGACGCAGGAAACGATGAATAGAGAAGAAAATCGTGGCGGTTGAAACATTGACGATCAGCGTCGCGTCTTCGATCATCGCGCGATGATTTAGTGAACGATTCAGTTTCTATCGGTTTGGTGTTTTCTTTCCTTTCTATTTATTTCAGTTTATACGTAAGACTTTCTGTCAAGCATGCTGTGATACCTTAAGAGACACTGAATATACCGCCAGAAGGATCAACCTTCGATAAAACGACAAATATCTACTCTGCTTGGCCGCTTTAGAAAGACCTAGTGATCGCGCTTTCCACCTCGTGCTTTCTACGACGAAGTTCGAAAGTTGTGAGCAACGCGTGTCTCGTAAGGTGGTTGAAAGGGTGGGAATCGTTTTCCGATGGTGGGACAGAGAAGAATTACGATCCGACGATGATCCAGTGCAGATTTAGTGGTTTCCTTCCGCGATGAAATGCAGAATCGTGTGAGAAAAGGCAGGAGTTAAGCGGACCATAAAATTTAATTCCATTGGACTCACTTGAAGGGAATGGGAGTTAGGCGAGTGAAACACTTCCATTTGTTGATTACTCGAACATAGTAGACCCGTAAAAAAATAAAAATAAAGAGAAACATGACTGAAAAATAGTGCTGCAAAATAGACGGAAGAAAGATTCGATATTGCCGTATTGATGACAAAGTGAAGCTTATATTCTGCAATTTTGTCTCATATTCTATGAAAGTTTAAGAATTTGAATGGATACGAAGATCATAAACATCTCATCGAGGAAAGAAACCTGCAAGATATTTATGTCTTGGAAGATTTCTTGAGATATTTCTTGAGGTCTCTCTCGAAATTTATCGCAGAAATACTAATGATATTATTCGAATATCGTTTTCAAAAACAGATATAAATCATGTTTCTGCATTCTTATTGAACCACGAACAAACAGTTTTCTTCCACCTTCGTAAATTTTATACAAAGGAATAAATTGATGTCAAATATCAAAATTCCTTTCTAAAATCTTCAAGCTATTAAATTAAGCTATTAAATTAAAATATAAGAATTCTATGGAACCAAGTGTGAAAAAAAAATATGTACAGAATATTGATACGTATAATGAATAAATAAATATAGTGGGCATAAACAGCGCGAAGCGATAAATAATGCAGATACAATCGATGCAAATAAACAGCATCTGGAAATTCGGAATGAACATGCAAAATTGGAGCAATCGATCGCTATTGCGAAATGACTCTGGTTTATCTGATTATATTATAATGTAACGAAATTCCCGTGCAATTTAATCTGTCTAAGTATTAGCTCAGTAAGTAGCTTTAGAAAGCTAGTTAATAATTAAAGAAAAGACGAACTTTCATTGTAATACAATTGTAAGAAAATACAACATAATTCCTATAAAAACATTTAATGGACACAGCTCTAGTGAATCAAATTCGAAAAAAGAAAAGTTATATTCGTAAGAAAGGAATCGTAGAAATGATCGAGATAACACTCGCATGAGTTATTGACGAATTAGCTTGACTCTCAATGAAACTTTTCCCTCGACTAAACACGATATGACATGTGAGTTGTTCTTTCGCGGAAAATACATATTCGATCTGTGAAAACAGCGCGTTGCAACGTAATTAGAATCATTTATCGGCATACAAACAAGAACGGTGTGCATCCATTAAAAATACAGGCAGAAGAAACGTTTCAAAGCGGGTCCAGACGAGCGACTGAGGAAAACATTCGAGTGTATTTTTTAAAAGTTCATCCGGTTGTCCCAGTTACAAAATTATCCTGTAACGCGAACTCGAATCGATACTTCCAAAATTGCGAAGGGAAGTGTTGGAAAGAAGAAACTGTTGAAAGGGACGAGACAAAGGATACGCGACGATGTAACGGAATTTACATGAAAGCTAATTGACGCTTGCTCTGTGGCTCCACACAGTCTGCTTAATTACGGAATTAAGAAGACATCGTAAAGAGAGCTCGTTGAAATGACAAACGCGGTTCAAGAATTACGGTCTAAGTACATTTTACACTCGTCTCCGAGCCGAGGTTTCTCGCCCGGGGTAATTCGCATACCTATACCACGTGCTGGAATAAAAATAAAGCACAGCCCCGTCAGTACGAGTCCGCCAACTAGCATCCCGTGAAGTCACAATAGTTGATGTATTTTAATGTTCATACGTTCTACATACATACATATATATATAAACATATATCTGTGATCGCGATTGAACGTAACCACGCGACTTACAGTGCCGTTCACATTTCTTTGAAAATTTATGACATACAGACTATTTCGTTGTACGATAAATTTCAACGAAGTTTCGAAGAGAGAAAATGGTACAAGAAACACGCAAACACATTGGTCGTTGAAAAAAAATATAGAAGAAGATGCTGCGATAACAAATCCGAAGAGGCAGGAAGGTGAGCAAAGAAAAAAGGAATTTATTTTTCCTTCTGTATATAACGTCACTTCTAAATCAGAAATTTTCGCAATTTCGAAATTAAAGTGAATAGAAACAAATAAATGCCGCTTGTGCCGATCTTAGTCCTTGCAAATGTAGGTATGATATAATTTGCTTTCAAAAAAAAACGGAAAATCTCTAAATAAAGAAATTATTTTATCTAAGAGATTCTCAATCCGAATGTTGACTTTACTTGAATTCTACCAGCAGTTCGCTAAAACCTTATACGTAAAATTTTTTAAAACGCTTAAAGCTAAGAAATAGTAGCATGAATCGGAGCTTATATTATCTCTCCTGAAATTTCTTATCTTACGTTCCACGTGAACGGTTTCTGTGTGAGTACCGTTTGCAAGGAAACGCTTCCATAGGACAAAGTTTAATCACAAAAGCAATCCTGCTTTCTGCATATTAAAACACAGCTCGAGGGCGAACTTAAAAGCCGAATGCTTTTGCTCGTGTTCCCGAGAATGTTCGGCTATCACAAATAATCTCATAAATGGAAGGAACATCTTCTTTTAACGATGAAATATTCGAAAACACGGAGAGAAAGTTACAGGGATACCAAATTCTTTTTCCATGAATTATTCAAAAGAACCATTTTGTTACTTGCACCCGTGGTCGAATTGAACAAAGGAGAACACTGCAACGTAGTTAAAGGTCGTGGTTATGCAAATGAAAATGGCTCGGTTCGATCGTTACGGCAACTAATACTCCACAACGGATGGAGTTCGTCATTTATTTTAACTATGTTTTACACTACCCGCCTAAAGTCGTTGTGGCGAACATATATTCAAACTTTATTTAAACTTTCATTCTATATTGTAATTCATTCTGCGGTATTCAGTACCAATGTAAAATTTATTTATTTTTTATTCATGTTAAACAGTAAGGTAATATATAGAGAAATTGTGTAAACGCAATATTATTGAACGGATACGAATAAAGTAGTTGTTTCGTCAGGTAATCATAAAAAGAAATTTCATGATTTGAAAAATATATAGTTCATCGTAACATTATAAAGTACTTAAATTTCTTTAAATTTGATAAAATTGTAGGATCCAAATAGAAGAAGAGAAATAGCAACAAAGAGAAGTGTCGAGAAATTCTTGAAATTCGTTTTCATAAATTCATTAAAAAGAAATTGCATATAAAATGTTGCGTCAACACAACGTTGCTTTTTCTTTCTACTTCCATTTTTCGGTTTTATTCCCATAAATTCAGATGAAACGTCCTCTGTTCTTCTCAAATGTAAATATACAATAAGATAACAGTGTGTTATGATCGTATTAAATAAATTTCCCATTTATATCAAAAGATAAAAAAATTCGACTGAACGTTGCATCTGAAAAATTTATCGTCTTATAAAGAAGATAACAATCGTCAAAAAGGATTTAAAAGCCCGAAACGTGTCGAGCTTTAATCGCCATAATTGTAATGAATCTTTTCATGCTTGGAAGTTCTCACTTTATGCACAATGGAGCTTACGTTTGACCTACAATGAAGACTCCTCTCTGTGAACATTGTGTTCGAACGTAGCATAGAAGGAGTAAAGAACTTTTTCAGGAACGAATTATACGATACGATACGAATAAAAAACAAGAAATTAGATGTTACAATACCAACTGTATTTTCTGAACTCTTGTGTTTCCAAAAGAACTTTCTTCTGTGTTTTTTGCACGTCCTGTTAAAAGCAGATTTCAGTATATCTATAGAACGTTAAAAAATACGAATTTAAAACTTTAAGAGTTGGCAGTACGTAGTTCTACGCTTGATCAACGTAAAATCTATAATCAACTTTCTCGGAATTTTATAATCAGTAATTAGCGTTTAAAATATTAGGTCCTTCTGTTCAACAAACTATATAATATTTTTCAATTTTCCGCATTTAGATCTCAGTTACATATATTCAAACATTATGTTGATTGTAATATTGTAAAACAATTAGTATATCCAAGTTTCCTCGTTAGCGATTCAAAGTGCTTTAGATTATTAATACCTTTTTAACGGTTCTAATATAGATATTTCTCGTGAAATATTTCGCGATTACTTGGAGCAGTAAAACTCAAAAGGTAGCAATATATTGGCGGAGACTCTCGAGACGCGATTGAAACCGCAATCGAGCTCGAATGGGTCTCGAATCCGGAGTAAACCCGTGAAAGAGAAAATAGACAAGTTTTCGGGTTGTAAACAGAGATTGTGAAAGAAACCTTAAAGAAGGATTTGAATCGATACGAAGTGGGAACTTTCTATGGTGAAAGATGCAGAAAAGGTAGGAAACAGACCAGAACAATGCTTCTACTTGTTATGTGCGTGCAGTATTCGAGCGTGGCACATATACACATCGAAGAGTGACAGATAATTTTACACGGACGTATTGTGCACTCCTGGGCTATGTCTACCTACCCTTACGTAAAAGTGAATGAGCATGAGAGGGTGGTAAAAGCCGAGGCAAGTACTATATACGTATCACGAAGTTGAATTAAAGCGAATGCCGAGCAAGAAGTTACGCCTTCTGTTAAATGAAATGAGGCACTGAGTGAGCTAGTACTCTATTTTCGTGTGAACAAGTTACAGCTGTAACTTGTTTACAGGAAACGTTTGCTACGAAATGATGCATACGAGTGTTAAATTCGATATAACCATAGTACCCAAGAGGAAAATGTTAGTTGTTTTCTATAACGATTTTGAGATAGTTTTGAAAGTCTTGTTATGGATAGATTACTGTACTTTTATAACGTTATCAAACTATTCAAAATTTAAAGATAATATTGATTTAAAGATAGCACAGTTTTTCAACAAAATTTATTATACCAAATAGCTTAAAAGTATTAATTCACCTTTAAACTTTTAATGCTTGTACTCTTAAAGTATAAAAGTTGGATACCGTAATTAATAACTATAACCTTAAGTTGGTACTTTGAAAATTAAAAAAGGAATAACCGATGTATAGATTTTACGCAAAGTACTGAAGTAATGTAAAGAAACAATGAATCTATGCAAAATTCTTAGTTCTATAAAAATTACATGTATAAAAGTCTAAAATGCCCTTCGAATTAAACTATTAATCTATATTCTACCGACAATCCAGAACCAAAATACTTTTATTGGAAACCAATATACCTACTTTCAAAATACATTTAAATCAAATTAATTAAACTCTGAAAACGTTTGAGTATTGCAACAACGGTGAAAATATCTCAAACCACATAAATCTGTGATAAATGTTTCGTGTTTCCGTTTTATCTTGTTTTAACTCAGTTAATTTTAACTTCGCAACTAGGTTTTCACTTTAACTTCTCTTTAGAACAGTATCTTTTATTAAATTTGTTGCACCACTAACTTCTGTTAATAATGCAGGATTTATTCAACTTCAGGAACGCAAAATGCCCCAAGGAAGCATTCACTGGCAAGGGACGCAGAGAAGAGCCTGCGGTCCAGGAGCTCACTGGAATGTCCAGGTATATTTCAAACTTCCAACTAAAACCTTTAATATTAATACACCGCTAAGAATTTATTCAAAACAAAATCACTTTCTATCATTGATAAATACGAAATTTACAACGTTACGTTTTAATTTTTTTTTGTAATTTATTGCTTCATTGGACCTGCATCTTTATTTTCAAAAATTTCTTTCAAGTATTAATATTATAGATATCGTAATCTTTTTATTTATAAATAAATGAAAATAAATTTTCGATCATAATGAATAAAATAGAATTTTATTGTATAATGTATATTCAGTCATCGAATTACGGAAGTATTTTTTTTTATAGAAATAAAATTCATTCACTTTTGTTTGATCGATTATGTCGTGTTATAGATATATATCGTATAAATAGAGCGTGTAAATATAAATTGACACAAAGTTGAAATATGCTGATACATCTTTTCTAGGAATAAATATTGAACAAATGTAGAAATAAATAAATTTATTACGAAAATATCAAAGATATAAAACAGTGTAATAGAAAATACATAATACCCTTTGCAAACTTAAAAAAAGAAGTTTTGCAAAAGTTACCGATGTTTCTTATAATAAGATATTGAAATATAATTTGTGAGAGAATTATTAAATTATTAACATATAATTTAATTAGGAATATTGTCGATTTAACTAATATTTATTATTATAGTATTATTATAATGTATTATACAATTATAATTAATTTAATTACAGTAGAACTCCGTTTATTCAAACATGGAGGACAAGGCTATTAGGATAACCGACAAGTTCCGATAATAAAGTTTCACTAGCTACCCCACTAATTCCTCTTATTAGGTCCGATAGCTGATAACCTTCGGACAACTGAGGTTCAGCAACAATTCTGACCCAATATTCAGTTGGGTATCGAACGTGTATTACTTGAGAATATATATGTTCATATAAGTGTAAAATACGCTGGATCGTAGTTCAGATAATAGAGGCCCAGTTATGAGATTATATAATTGACGCTAAATAATTATTTATGCGTATAAACGAGATCTGGATATATGAAGTTCTACTGTATATTATTATAATATTTATTATTGTATACATATAATAATAGTACTATAAGTATTATGAAAATAAATATGTAAATACAATAGCATTATTACTAACTCAATATTTTTAAAAACTTTTAAGTACTATATTTTTTACATAGGGCATTACGCTAAAAATAGAATTTAGAGTTATGATCAAAATGTTTTCTACTTCAAACAAATATTCTTTTCTTATTTGCATCCATAGAAAATGTTGGCACAGTTCGACTATTAACTGAAATATTCAACAAGAAATACATTAATAAACATGAACAGTACATCTTTCTCTTTGAAAGATTGTTACTTGAATAATCTTCCTACACATATAATTTCGAAACTGAAACACGTATTTGATTCGCGATATTATTCCGTAGTATATGCAAACAGAAATTCTCTTGTGCATACAAACTCGACTACTGTATCTATATTTACAATATCAGAAGCAATACATTAACGAGGTAAGAATTTCGGGCAAATAAAAGTCGCAATATGTGTTCCCTAAAGCTCAATAAAATTATATTTTGTAAAAGAAAAAATAATCCGAATAAGTTTAGTCGTGTTTTATATCTTTGATAATTAACACGTAGCTAAATAAACTTGAATATTAGATGAAGCATGCATTCGATAAGATTTTTCTCTTATATCAAAATTTAGTTCTGCCAGATTTATGTTCCTTTTAGTACTTTTCTTACAATTTCCTCCAATTTTTAAATTATTACATAGAATCGATTTATACGTTTTAATTATTTATGTTTATTAATTATTGCATTGTGTACTTTAAATCACACAGAGCAGATTATTTTTTGGAATTTCTCTTGTACCGGGAAATATTTAACATGATATTTAACATCAAACTAAAGTTATAACAGATGAGTATTACTGCATACTGCGTCATAATAGAATGTGACGAACGAATCGATGTGATCGTTTTAACAGACCATAGAACTAGGTAAAGTGAAATGATGAAGCGTCGATGAATGTGCCCAGTAAAATATTGGACATCGTCCAGGTTATTAACTGTTAACGAAAGCAATTAAATCGAATAGGTGGTGAGAGGCAAGGTGACAACACGGTGTTTGTGGTACGCCTGCAAAGCTCTCGGAATTGGTCTACTACTAATGCTTTTAGGAGCTTGCATGGCGACCATAGGTGAGTAGATTTATGAGGACTAATAAATTTCAATTGATGTAGTTATTACTACGGATTATCTGAATAATTTGAGATAGTTTATTGATCGAAATAAATTAATCTTTATATAATATCACACATTCGTTTAAAAACTTCGTAATTATTAACGCTTTTGCTACGATACACGTATACATGTATTCATTATATTATATTTATATTTATCCTACTATATTTACTTATATTTGATCTATCATATTTGTTTATGTTTATATGATACGTTATAAATATTTATATGCATAATTTTCCTGTATTAAAAAATACTGTTTTAGTCTGTATACCAAAAACGTTTTGAGCTCCGACGCTATAATAGCGAAAGGGTTATGAAACAGTAAACAATCACGAGTGACATCGTTGTTTCTTAAAATAGATGAAAAACAAAACACTAAGATAGCTGCATGGTATTGATTAATAATTTCCTGCCTGCTCAATGCGTATAATTAATTTACAACGTCTGCATAAAGCAATACCCAATTATACATACATAATACATACATCACTCGCGAATTTTTGACTACTGGTCAGTATGTGCAAAAAGAATTCTAGGATATTACTAATCAAGAACCACGTCCAATTTATTTAACATTAACTAATAATATTGCGAATTATTAAGAGCATAAATTCAAATTATATTATTCTAATAACCAAATATATTCATAATTGAAATAAAATGCCATATTTTACATACAAAGCCAGACAATGTATTGATATTGCTCCATTTCTTTTTTAAAATAAAATTTAAAAAATCTGTATTTGTACATCGTACAGGATACTTCGCAGATCAACTGTCCGTGGCACAAGAAATCAGAGGTAATCTAACGATAAGAGTGAAGAATGAATCACGTGGGTTCCATCTAAATAATCTCAGTTATGCTGGTCCGATCGTAATGGGAGTAGGAGGTAATGATACCATCTTATAAAAACTTTTAAATGATATTATCTCCTGTTTAAATTCTATACGTCAAAAACTACGTCCCTGTTTCAGTAACAAAACAACTATTTCAAACAGTTTTATTATTCACGATCTCCGTATTTAATTTCAAATGCAAAGATAAACAAGTTTTAGCGAAATTACAAACTACGAACGAAATTATTTCAAAGAATATAAAATTTCTAATACATCGTTTAATACCATTTCAACCACAGCTAAATATATCTCTAAAGAAGAATTATAAAAGACAAGTGATCTAGAATATTGTAATATATTTAAATAATGTTTGATCGTGATTGAAACAATGCTTGTACATTGTACATAATATTTGTTTTTTGGAAAAAAGTGAAAAAAAATATTTGCCCCCAGAGAGATTTGAACTCTCGACCCCTGGTTTACAAGACCAGTGCTCTAACCCCTGAGCTATGGAGGCTTGACGATTACAGACGTCTTGAGAACTGCTTACGTGGTACTTTATACATTTATTAAAAATATATAAAATATATATAAAAACTTCGAAACAAATTAATTATTATTTATGCAAATATAATATAATATAAGATAATTTCTATTTAAATTTAAATAATTATATAACTTTTTCTTCAATATTTGTACACGTATGTGTTATGATTAAAATTTAAATTTCCTACTTTGAAATTAATAAAATAATTATAACAAATTTTTATTTAAATTAAGTAATTGTTTGTATTGATATGTATATGCAAGATCATTACTAATATTGTCTCACAATTTTATTTAATATAAAATATGATACAAGTTGAAATATATTCCTAAATTAACACATATAAATGCTTGCTCTCGACATCCGATATTACGGATAAATGTTCAAAAGCCTTCTCGCACCACTTAATCCATCTATTATCGCTTTGTTCTCCGATCCACTTCACGAATTGATTTTTTTCTTCACCGAAGAATAATTTAAAAAGAATTAATTATCAGCATACTCTACTTTCGATCAAATCTAAAAAAATTTCTCCAATCATTCGAAGTACGCTATATTAATAAAAAAGCGCAATTTACTTTTTTTTTAACATTGATAGTTAATGTCATTAAGGACTGCCGAATTAGGTATACAATTTTACTAAAGCGCAATCTACAAATAACACGATGAAATCTCACAGGTTTTATCGTAGTAGCAGCCTGTGTAATGACCTTCGAGGCTCGTGATAACGCTGCCAAAGTGGTGCCGGCCCGTTTTCGCTTTAATCAAACGTCGACAATAAAAAACACGAGAAATCAACGGAATCGTAGGTCTACATCTAGTCAAACGACCAAATGGGATCACCAACTCGGTGTGTTCAAAGTAAACAGAAGTCCAAGTCCAAGCATACACGAAGTCTCTAGGAAACAATTGACCGCGGAGTTCTTGCAATTCTCTAAAGAACTGAGCGAGAAACAGACTGGGCACTCGATTAAGAAAAGCCCCAGTGCACCAACGTTAATTGAGAAGAAATCACCTCGTAAAAGAACGCCGAAGTACGCTGGATGCGCGTTATTAAATCCAGAATTGTTACAGAGGCATGCTCTTTCTGTTGATAATCCAAGCTACAGTCCTCATCAGGTATAATAAGAATACAATAGCCGTATATTCTTTGCTAATAAACAATTAAACTCATAACAAAAATGCCCCTTGTTCATACTTGTCTTTTACCAGGACCTACTTGTACAATTTAACTTAATATCCTTAATATCTATAAATTGACAAATTTTGACGAAGACCGTTTTCGTCATGAGAGTTTATTATAAGATTGTGACATAGCTGACGTGCTTTTTTAAATAGGTCAGCAGGGAAAGTTTGGATCAACAAAAAATGGGAGGCAGCCAAGTTTCAATGGCGATGGATTTGCACATTCCTAATAAAGGTCCAGTTACGTTGAAAGTTAAAGATAGATCGGATACCGCGAGACGTCATCAACTGCTTCGGCAAACGAAAGTTGATTATGTCGAAGAAGGTGAGGAAGCAGTTAAATCCCCGACGGGTCGTGGTTATTCGCCTAAGTTATCAGGTCAGTTGGAAATTGTGAAGTAAAAAGATCAGCCGACAGTAATGAACTTTTTAATATTAACCAATCAAGGACCAAGCAGAGAAATAATGCGCAAATGCAATATTATTACGAAATATATTCGAATAATAAATACTTTCAAACATAAAAGCAATTTCTAAAAATAAAAGTATCATAATGCTATAAATACAAACGAATTCTTAGAATTCATTTTCATAATCAACATTGCAAATGATATATCACATTCACGTAATGGTGACTTGTAAATAGGTTTATGACATTTGTTATGAATGTTCGGTTATTTTTCTTTGCAGGTGCCTACAGCAAATATCCAGACGATTTTGTACCGAGAAAAAGAAACTCGATAGACATAAGATTATTTGAGGAATTGACCGCGACGAAAGATCTTACAAAAATATCCCCCAGAGACTTCCGTAAAATCTCCTCGCCGAGTTTCCATAAAATGTCATTTGACAAAGCTGGAAGCGAACGTAGAATTGAAAGAATGATGGGCCAACGTAAAGCTAGCCTGGAGTTCAGGAAGAGTCCCGATTTTCGCAGAGGGGATTATAGGTAACATTAAGAATTATTTAATAACATGTTCCGTATCGTACAAATACCAAAAGTTGTTACGAAACTTAGAAAACGAAACGAAGTTCAAAATGCACATTAAACGTTTATTAAAATAAACCTTTAAATTAAGACTACAATCTTCATTTATTAAAAAAATATCCTTTCTATATTTCTTACCTAGTATTTTAGTATTTTTCGTCTTTGATGATTATCACAGACCACCATAATACGAAACGTGTTAATTTTATATCAGATAAAAAATAAACAAAAGGGAGATTCTAAACTATTCAATGAACTTCTTCTAGAAAATTGTCAGTGGACAGATTCTCCATTGATTGCACGAAATACCTATCTGACGAGATGGAAATGAGGTCAAGGGCAAGCAGTGGCGAAAATCTAAAACGGCAACGACAAGCAAAACTGCACCATTCTAGGTCGGACGACAATAAGAGAGCATCTTTCGATAAACAGCAGAAAGACGCGCAATCGAGCAGATACTCTTTGAACACGCAAGCTGTTATCGAAAGTGGCGGATCCGAATCCGAGTTCAAGTACTTCACGGCAGCGTCTCTCGACACTGAAGAAAGTCGAGCAGATAATTCTGACGATAGCCATGCGATCGATGTCGATGAACCTATCGCCGCGAATGTATCGTCCGATGGACCGACTGAAGTTGATGCCTTACTTGAGGAACCTGAATTAGAAAATGTCCCGGAGATAGAAGTAGAAACGCCGAGGGACGAATTGGATGAGACTGAAACACGCAATGAAGTTTCATTAATAACCGAAAATTTGATATGTAACAATCAAGTATCGAGAAAACAAGAACAAAAAAAGAATATTCGTAGCGATGATGCGATATTGCATGATTTTGTAAAAAGCAAAGGAACTACTTTGTACATAGAGGATGATGAAGTTTGAAGAAACGATACTCTCAACTAATGGGCTAATTACCCATAAAAAATAATTGGATTGAGAGATATAAAAGATATACGATTACTTCGAATGATTGAAAGAAGAAAAGCTTCGCAACAGGTAAAAATGAGAAATGTAAAGGCTGATTGTGAACAAATTTACACGAATGAATCCCCAAGTTTTGAGTGAGAATAGGTTCGCATTTTCCACGTTAGATACACGTTTAATAGGATATTGTGAAATTGTTTCTTGTAAAAGGTTGATACAGTCACTTGTTATTTGATAACGTATTCCTTAGAAAGGTAAATATTTATAATATTGGATATGTAAGTTTAATGGAACATTGCGCGAGTTAGTAAAATTACAGCCACGTTTAGGCAAGATAGAGCTCAATGATGTCAAAACATAGTATAAGTGAAGCTAATATGGCTTTTCACAAATTGCATTCTGTTGCAAGACAATCATTTTCAAAAGAACATTATTTTCTTGACAAAAGAAACATGATAAACATAAAAGCTTGCCGCGATAATGACAAATAATATATCCTATTATGTGATCGATCAATCTGTACAAAATTAGCGTTTACCTATAACGAAGGTACATAAAAGTTATGTTGAAATTATGATACATATTTCTACCGAGAATAATCATACAAATCTTTTACGCTACATTCTTTTTACATTATACAATTTTCTCAATGTTTATGATACGAAACTAAAGCGAAAAGACAATGACAGTTGCAAAGCGAAAATGTTGAAAATTATTCACGTGATTTCATATTTGGCAATCTATAAAAAGCCTTTCAAGTCGCTTTAAAAATATTTAACGTAAATACATACATACATTTCGAATATTTCAAAAAAATTGTTGATATGTATTTGTAGCGAAATTTTACTACAAATGTATTTTCCAATTTTTAACACATATGATAAATCGTATCACCATTCCTCAATCTATATTAGCTATTAAATGACTGCTATAAAAAAATATATACAATACATATGTGTATAAGAGAATGCGTTGGCATTCAAACAACGTATTTCTTAAATTGAAACGATAAACGATATATTAAACAATATAAAGGAAAAATTAATGTATTTATGACATTTATATATGACACGGTTTTGTCATATCGTATCAAACTCGTTTAAATACGTATGACGTACAATGTTATATTTACACAGCGTTGAGCTGTCCCTTGTAACACATTTGTGGAAGTGCAGTAATTCGAAAAGAATTAACTGCCAAAATCTTTATTGTTCTATTGTTAAACGGTTTACGAGTTGAGGCCTATTTCATTATATCTGCATAAAATATCAAAATCGTTCTTAAATTCCATGA